>NW_022045989.1:126758-190642 GCF_001654015.2 Drosophila navojoa
CCGATTAAGGTGGATCGTCCACCCCCTATGGTGCGTTATGATTATTCTATTGGCAACTCATTTCCTGCTGCCCGGCATTCACTTTCAATTTCTCAGGACTGTTGTGAGTGGAGCTGGTGCGATGGTGCTCGGAACACAAAGCAAAATTAATATAAACGGCTGTCTGGATCGGGATGGCCTTTAATCATTTTTAGCTGCGCCTGCCCAAAGTAGAGCAACACAAGGCACAATGCACAAGGCACAAGGCAGAAGGCAACAGGAAGACTGCCGTCCAAAGCTGTAAAGCGTGGCAAATATACGCTTAATTGGCTCGAGACTTCCCCCAGACTTCGTCGAGCCGAGCACCGACCGGCTCCGGTGCAATAAAATGCAAATTAAACGAATGGAGGCCGGGTAGGCACATTTATTTACTTAGAACCTCCTGCTGTGCTTCCGAATTAAGTTTAAGCCCGGAGGCTAAAAATGCAAAAATGAGTTTTACTAATTTCTTAACTTGTGGTCAGCATGATGGACATGCCACAGGGGCAAGAGGTTCTCCTTCTCTCTCTCAGTATCTCTCTCCCTCTCTCTCTCTCTCTCTGTCTTTTTGTCTACCTCTCTCAGTCTCTCTTGGAGTCTTAATCCTTGCATAAATCGATTTTAAATGAGTTTCCTGCGGTTCGAAGCCATAATCAAAATATTCTACTGGCGCATGCAAATCTGCTGAAGCGAAAAACCTGGAGACTTTCGGTAGCGCACCGAAAAAAAAACACCTAAACAAAAAACTGAGAGAAAAAACTCCATGGTCACTCCCACCTGGCTGCCGAAAAAGCGCCCGAAGGACGACAGCGAAGACGACGAAGACGTCGTTGCCGCAGACGCGTCTTCGGCATGCGTTGAAAGTGGGGCGTGCGCCGTTTAGTATGCAAAGTGGCCCATGGGCCGGTGTAGCCCCGACGGTACAGGGGAAACAAAAGTGAAAAAAAAGAAAAGAAAATGAGTTATGACTTGGACTTGGACTTGGCATACGGCCGAGCGTCGGTCTCGACTCGTTTGCATATTTTAGGCCACCGTTTAATTAAAGGTTCCACAATTCTTGAACATTTGAAACAGGGCACGAGCACAAGGGGTCTGTCAAGAGCTCGCGACTCGCCCATAGTACTTCAGCTGGAAGAGCTGAAGACTTCAGCCTCAACTCCATCTATAAGTGTGTGAGTGTGTGCGTGTGCGTGTGCGTGTGCAACGGCGGCTTTTGTGCTCTCAAGAACCTGCCAAGTCTGCTCTCGGGGGTCTCTCTGTCATGGAGTAGACAACGATTCGGCTGCCCTGTTATTTTAACGCATACACGCACTCCTCACTCACATCGTGTGATATTTCAAATCAATAACCATAACTTTGGGGCCTCTAAATAACTCTATTGTGCGGCGCTCAAGTTTTCTCGGAACTGCTGGAAAATACACTTTATATAAAAATGCGATCGATCGATCGAACGAATGCTTGCTGCGGGTGTCGTCGTTCCTGTCCGCAGCAATCATCATTCTGGGTGGCTGCCTGAATCTCTCTCTCTCTCTCTCTCTCTCTCTCTCTCTCCCACTCCATGTCTGCCGCTTTGGAACTGAGCGGCCTTTCTATCTAGCGCGTCTATTAGCGCTGCTGCCTGTTGTGCATTTTATTGTTTCTCCACTCATAATTTATACGCAGCGACACCTTCTGCGCATAGGTGCAACGGCGCATTGCCTGAACCTGTTTATCACACGCATTAGATCGCAACGCAATGCCATCAATTTTTGTTTTTCAGCTGCAGCAGCTGCTGCTGCTGATGCAGAGAGACGCCACAAAGATGCACCTTTTATATAAAATGAGAGAGACAGACATAGAAAGAGAGAGAGAGAGAGAGAGAGAGAGAGTGAGAGACGGAGTGCAGGTAAAGGGGGCAACATCAACATCAACATCAACTTCGGACTACGACTGCGACTTCGAACAACGCCTTTTGTTCGCTGCTCTATAAATTCAAGTGGATATCAATAATAAATTTCACTAATTTCTGTCATTCCACTCAAGTGCTACAAGCCAGCAGAGCACAGCAGAGCAGAGCTCGAGCTGGAGTTGGAGTTCGATCTCTGCTCTATGAGGCACAGTCATAGCCGCTGAGCCACAGACACAGACACGGTCACACAAGGCCCAGGCCCAGGTCCAGGCATCGAGCTCGAGTCTCTCTATTGTTGTTGCAGTTGTTGTTGTTGTTGTTGTTGTTGCTGGCTATGTTTGCTGCCTGTAAGTCTGTGTGTTAATGTCTTGCTTTTAACCACTTCATTGTTCGGGCGTCAAAGGTTAAGAGTCTCGCATGTTGTTGTCCATGGCTGTCGCCATCGTTCCCGCTTGTCTGCAGCAGCAGCAGCAGCAACAGCATCGGCAACAGCAGCAGTCGCAGCAGCAGCGCCGCCAGCAACAGCAGAAATTCAACCTCGCCCTCACTGCCGTCGCATCGACAGACACTGATACACAGATACTTTGCGCTTTTGTAGTTATTTTTCTTGATTTTTATTATTATATGGTTTTGTTTCGAGTTTTGTATATCTTTTTGTTGTTGCTGTTGCTGCCTTGTTGCTGTTGTTGTTATTTATCTTTGTATTATTTTCATTTTTATACACATCATTTGATTTCATTTCATTTCTCGACTGCTGCCGTTGTCGTTGTTGGGTTTGCTTAGTTATTGTTGTTATTCTGTTAAAACGCCTCAGAATGCAATTGTTGCGCATCCATTCAGCTTGAATTGTATTCGCTCGTCTGATGGCTCTTAATAGGTTCGGTCTACACGCTTTCAAGCCGATTGTCAAATAAAATTGATGAGGTTTTCGGGTTTGGCCATAAAGAGAGAGGGTTACACATGGCAAGGGGAAAAGGGGAGAAGGAATTGCCTAGATATTGCTATGAGGCAAGATCAATCAAGTTATATCAATTAGACGAATTAATAATCAATTGATAAATCATTTCAATGCTCAACATATTTCCCATAACTTGGATTCTTGAATTCATTTATTAACAAAAATACTAAAAAGTATGGAAAATAAAAATTTAAAAATAAAAATATAAATGTATAAGACTTCAAGCCGAACTATAGCTGTAGTAGTAAATATTAGCTGGAATTCCTAAGAACTCTTTTAGAGCCTTTTTAGCCTTTTTATACTAAAACAAAGTAAAAGCGAAATTATCATATTTTTAATGCAAATAAGACCCTGTTTTATTATTTATATTATTTTTATGAATTTATATAAATTTTAGTAAATTGCTAAAATATATTAAAAATAAATCAAATTCATTTCACACATAAACATTAAAAAAAAAAAACATTATTAAATAATCAAATTTTAATTTCTTAGTTTATAAATAAAATATAATAAATATTTGTAAATATACCTAGATATCCAGATAAATATTTTAAAATTAATTAGAGAAAAATATTGAAACTAAATTTAAATTAAATATTTGTAAATATATAAATTAATATTCATTTATATTCAGAGAAATATTTGAAAATAAAAATTCTCAAACAAAATTAAATTTGATTGAGATTTGGATATTCTACCCACGCAGTAGCCATAACAGTTCGTTGTCTTCGATGCCTTTGCGACTAATTTGTTCAAATGAGAAACAATACATAAGCAAATCATCTTCGATGACCAAGAACAACTCATCTTTGGACACCCTAAGAGAGGCTACGCTGTTGCCTGAATGTCTGCAAAGTAACTAAAATTTGTGGCGAGCCGAAGCGAACCGAATTCCCCTTTTTACACTCGATTTCAGACTGGCTGGCAAAATGACGAAACATTTTTCCCATTTTCGAATTTCGGGTTTCGGTATATAGTTTTATTTTTTCTTCTTTTTTTAGAGGCCATAAACAATGGATTATCTAACCACTTACAAAGTGCGTGAAATACTGACAAAGCCGAAGACACTTGTGTAGGAGTCGGAATCGCATGGAAACCGAGATCCATTGTCGTCGTACCCTGCCTATTGTTGGACAGCTGGCTGCGCAGTGCGCACAATGCCAAACAATTAATGTTGCTTATTGTTGTTATCGACGAAGCGCTCTCAATTTTTCCAACTCTCTGTGGAAATTATGTGAAAGTATTTTATTGAGCCGAGCAAGAGGGGGGCAGTCGGAGCACTCGACAGAAGTCAATTCTAATCGAATTGTTTTCCAAATAGTAGATAGCTGCCGACTTATTCCCTGGAATCGCATTCAATAGCAGCCCTATAGATACATCTTCTGTGGGAACCTGTGTGGGAAGAAGATGGTAGCCGAGGAAAGGGCCCATCGATGGGAGATCTGCTTTATAATGCCATAATAAACTGGAAACTGCGGCAAAGTGAAAAATTACCCTTAGCGCTCTTAAGCGCAGCCACTAAAACGTTTAACTTGACTCTCTCGAGACTAATGGCTGCGGCCAATTTGTATATATGCGATCGTCTACCGCTACGGTGGACTTTTATCAGCAGAATTTTTCGGTGTTTCGCATAGCCATAAACATATTCGCATATTGTTGGTCCAGAGCTCTTCTTTATTTTCCTTTTCTTTTTTAACTTTTTGGCTGCCTGGTAATTTTGGTAGCATTCAGGCAGATCAAATCCAAATGCTGTTAGCTCTTGCATGTGAAACGTTTACGTGCTGGCATTTTACACACAGCTGTCTCGGCGCACACACACAACCACACACATACACCTGGATACACGCACAGGATCATCGTCTTGGCAACCTCTCTTAAAGAAAGGTGCTCGCCACTCTCGCTATACGCATTCTTCTCCTCTCAATTACAATCCATCCAAAGCGTGGCTTATGCTTGCCGTTGCCGCCGTTGTTGTTGTTGCTGTTGCTGTTGCTGTTCTGGCAGTCAAATCCTGAGAAATTTGATTGAAGTTTAAAAGGCTTAAAAGCGCAACCAACTACCAGCTCCAAGTTCTGTCTGAGACTTTCAGTTGGCATTCGTTTTATTGCCGACATTATCGAGCCGCATCGTTTGTTATTCATTCGCATTGGCCTGCGAATTTGAATACATCTTTTTACCCTCCCGCTCTCTCGATATCTCTCTCTCTCTCTCACTCTTAGTCTCTCTGTCTCTTTTTACTTTTCGGTCCCTCTTTTCTTTTACGACCATTAAGAGGTCACAGTTCATGCGCGTGCAACGGTCGCAGTGTGAGAAGTTTTAGTTTCGACTTTTGATTACTGAATCGACAGAAGCCAAAGCCAACTTTCACAGTTCAACAGTTGACTGAGGCTAATAATTGAAATAATGGCTGAGAAATATTGCAGTGCCTACTGTGGTATACAATGGAGTTAAATGGATTTAATTATTTATTTATGTAAATATTTAGTATTAATATAAATAATTAGTATCAATAATTTTAATTTAAATCGATTATTCGAATGGAATAAATTTAAAATAAAAAATTTAAATATTTAAATTAAATATATAACAAATGTAAAAAAATTTATTTCCCATTAGCAACAAATATTTCTTTTAAATAGGTTAAGTTATTTTGTGCATAAATGTCTTATCAAACAATTTATTATATTTTTAATAAATTATTCAATTACAATCATTTTCTTTAGTAATTTTAATTTTCAATTTGAAGCCTGTTTTTTACTAAATATTTATTCTATATATTTGGAAAGTTAACTAGTAAATTTTTCCATTAATTTCCAACTTGTCAACTCTCGTTTTCAAACATCTTAAGTTGACTTACATCATTAGATGCCCTCAACTTCTTCGAATTCCTTCTATCCGATCATCGCATTTGTATCCTGCTCTCAGTTCAGATGATTCAACTACGTTAATATATGTATGTATACTGATTAAACATGCCGCCGCTTTGAACTCGCTTAGATCAGTATCTTCGCCAACTATTCTCAACGCCTTTGTGATTTGATTCCCCCACCCATTTATAGCTCTTTGTTGTGGTGTTGTGCTGTGCACTTGTTTCCTTAACAGAGCTGGCCCGCCCGGAAAACAACAGCACCTACAGCACATCATACGATATTTTGGGTTTTTTTCTCCGCCCATTGTTTGATTTATGCGCAGCTCCGTATGAGCCTATATATCACAGCCCGCTTGTGCTACGATATATCACATCCGTATCCATCAGCCATGAAATATTGCGGCTCCTAGCCTTCTGTCTCTCTCTCTCTCTCTCTCTCTCTCTCTCTGTCTCTGTCTCTGTCTGCTCGTCTATCTCTGTCGCACTTTTGATGGCTCCCCCACATGGCACGATAAATTCCACGCCCGATAATATCGTCGGCCACACAATGGCAAATGCCGATACAAAATTTATAGCCCACCCGGCCATAGCCATCCACATGGACCCATTGAAATGATATGAGAGTTGTCGCCCCAGCCCCAGCCCCAGCTCCACCCCCTCCACTCCTCGTCTTCATTTTGGTTATTGTATATGCTATTCTCTTCTTTTCCTCTTCATATTTTTTTTACGTTTTTGATGGTCAATTAAAATGGGTTATTATGGGTTAGCTGAAGTGCGATATGTGTCGATCTATGGCTATGGCGTTTAGAAATCTTTTTTTTTTTTTCATTTTATATTTCACATTTGTGTACTCAATAAAATACCGTTCTTTTACGAGTCTTATGACATAGAAACCTCTCGATTCTAATGTGTGTTGTGGCTCATTAAACTATAAACTCTAAAAGAAGCTGAATAACTTCTGTTGTTGTTGTCATTTCACAGGTGTGTGCGAAGGAGTCGCAGCCACAGTTGGACCAATAAAGTAGTTAAGTGCCTCGGCTCTGGTAGCCAAAACGCTCGAAATGGAGGTTGCGTGTCGAGCGACTAAAATTGGAACTGAGCTCAGGTAACTTGGCAAAGGCTGAAGCAGAACAGATTACTCAGTTGAATACAATCGACTAAGCCATACTCGCTCAGTGTTTAATGACGCTATAATAGAAATAGACTATATTATTTATATTACTATATTAGATTATAGGATAGACTTTACTTAAATCTCTTCTCAATTTGATATACAAAAGATTAAATTATGAAATATTTACTGAAGATTTTTCATGGAATGTTTAATGTATATATATAGCAAGACGAAATTTGAAACACAACACTAATATACTCCTTTAACCTGTCTGAGCGAGCAGAATGATGACCGACTGCAGCGGCAGCCGCATCGTCATCATCAGTTAAATGAAATGATTGAAGCTGAATTGAAGTCTTTAGTCAGCGAACACGCAAGGCAACAATTGGCTCGACTCTGGTGCCATCGTTGAGCAGGAGGCGGCGGCGGTGGGGTTGGGGGAAGCTGGCTACACTGATAAGCTGTCAGTGAAAACCATTGGCTGGTCAGTGATCCGTGCTGGCAGTCGCTTCATTAATCACAACATGATGCAAATTTCTTTGGAAGAAGACGCGGCCAGCCAGCGCCTCAATTTGCATGACCAAATTGCGCATACGCCGCATTGACCTCGCCTCGCCATAGAGTCCTCTACTGTTCACAGACTTCGGGCATCGGGCATCGGGCATCGGGCACATAATGTGCCATATCACTAATTTATGTTGCCAGGCTCCACGATTCGCAGGCTTTATGCCATGCTGTGTGCAGAGCTACAGCTCCGACTCCAACTCCAACTCCAAGTCCAACTCGAACTCCAAGTCGCTGCTGTTGGTGCTGCCTCGACTGCTGTTGCTGCTGCTGCTGCTTGGAATGTGCAGCGTCATTATTTTTATGATTGTTCAGGTATTCAAAATGCTCTCGGTGCTTTATGAACTCCGATCGAGCGCTCGATCCGCACCATCGACACAATATTTTCTTTAGTCAATCGAAGTTGTCGATGTGACTTTTATATGCCACTCAAGCGTTGCTCTTGTTGTTGTTGCTGTTGTTGGTGTTACTGCTGTTGCTGTTGTTGTTGTCTATCAGCGGTGCGGGTGTTAAAGACCACTGAAGACAATTGTTATTTTTAATATCATTGTTGGCACATTGCTGTTGTAGCTGTTACCGTTGCTGTTGCTGTTGCTTTTGTTGTTGCTGTTGCTGTTGAGAGTATTCACTGTAAAACTCATACAGCATCAACATCAACATACAACACTCAGTCATACTTGGACTCTGACTCCGGCTCTCTGTGTCTGGCCGCGATTGTTATTGTAAGCCATGTCTAGTGATATGATTTCATATTGTGCTTTGCAGCTTTTTACAGCCTTTCAGAGGAGACCGCCGACGCCGCCAACGTTGCCAACGTTTCCACTTCTTCAGTTGCCCGTTTCCAATTGCCAGTTACCCGATGCCCAAGAAACGTCGATGGGACTCCATCTCCACCAAGGGATTACAGGAATGGAGAAAATAATTGGAATTTTAATTATGAAATTCAAAATTTATATAAAAAGATTCTTAAAAAAAACGAATTCTACGTTTTTACTTTTTAGAATTTAATCATATAATTTAATTATTTAATTTCAGCTCATTCTATATAAATTATATATATATATTATTTTTATATATTTTAATTAACAGTTTATTTATTTATTTTTTTATTTGTAAGTTGTTATTAGTATTCTGTTGACACATTTTAAAATCCTATAAACGTAATTCTTAATGGCCATCAACCTTAGAAATCAGAATTTTATAGATTTGTTTCAGACTTTAGCTTCATTCAATATGTAAACATTTCGAATGACATACAAATACTAGATATTGCTAGATTTCGATCTGATTTGAAATTTATTACTATTTGCTTAAAGACCTGATGAAAATAAACTATATGTTTAGCAAAAGCAAAGTTTTATGATTAAGACAAAAACCTCAAAGTTAAATGACATCAATGATAATGAGTAACAAAATCAAAAATAAGATTCTTTAATGTACTATTATTAAATTAATTAAAATGAAATTCAAATCTCAGATAAATCAAGGCTTTATCAACGCATTATTATGTATTAACATCAGTTGTCCAATCTTAAGACCTTCAATATTTTGTTAAGCAATTAATAGAATTTCTACAGAACTGAATATATGTATAATATAATGGAGAATAGTTTAATATAATAGAAAACACCCCATTGAAAATGGGGAAATACATTAGCATATAACAATATTGATTTCCCATACATACAGACAATGTCTTGTTCAGGTTCTCTAATCAGTTGAATCTGAAGTAAGGTAAAAAACGTGTTTCATTTGTCAGCTAATCGTTGTCACTTCATTGTGCGAGCCATTAAGCAGCCAACGAGGTGGTCGTTAAATAAATAGGAATTAAACACTTTTAAAGAGTGCCAAGAGTTTATCGGGGGCTAAGACAAAAGTGGAGTTCGTCTATGCAAATCAGGCAAGTTAAAATCGAGGACCACCCAAAAATGAAATAAGAGCCAAAAGCAATTTGCATTTGCGTTTGCATTTGTATTCGTATTGATGGGCATTCAAGATCAGAAATCGAGACAATGGGACACGATGTGGTTTGATTTTGAAGAAGAGTTTTCGCTCAGTGTACAATTAATTGTTTGTTGATTTAGTTGATCATTGAAACGGAGCGCGTTGCTCTGTAGCCAGCGTCTCGTATTTTATGTGAGGCAAACGCATAAAAATCGCTGAGATTCGGTAATCAAAAAAAAATTAGACATTCTGTCGGGTCTACGGTCGGAGGCGATAAACCGGAGCTGCGGCTAGCAATGAAACTGCCCACACAGACGACACAAAGTGGCAGAGGCAGTCGACTGGTAATGATGATGATGATGATACTGATGAGGATGATGCTGTTGCTGGTTGCCGTAAGTTGTCTGCCCTTCCTGCAACCCGCCACTGACCGCAGCCACAATTATCAAGTGTGAAAACCAGCGAATAACAAATTAAGCGAGTGATACGACGTCAAGAACTCAGACTCCAACTCCAACTCCGACTCCAAGTTCGACTTTGACTGCGACTTCAACTGCGACTACGACTCGAGGTTCAGCTGTATTGAATGCATATGGATAGGGACTCACTACTCCGATATCAGTTTTATGGGTGGCCCACATGTCGAGGGCCATAAAGTAGAAAATTATCACCTTTTAAATTGAAGAATCCAAACAAATTGAAACGGATATCGTGTTTAAGTGCTATCGACATCACTTCTATTAGCCCAGGCCCAGGAAGGTGCCAGTGACAACCCGGCTGAAGTCCAGACACGGTTACATGACGCTCCTTAACAGCAAAGCCTTCCTTTCTCCCTCTCTCTCTTTCTCTTTCTTCCTCTGTCTCTGTCGCATTCTGTGCGACAAGCCAATTAAAAGACCAAGTAGAAACCGCATCGAAGTGCGTGGGTTTGAACTTGGATCGTGATCGGGTTCGGTTTCGGTTTCGGTTTCCCAATGGAAGCCTGGCCCATTAGCCACAAAGGTGTAGGCCGTTCTCTCTGCCCCTGTGTGTGTGTGTGTGTGTGTGTGTGTGTGAGGCATCAAATTCCCAGCAGGATGCGTTCGCTATTTGAATTGCTGGACAGTTGAACACTTGCCGCAGTTGGCAATTATGCTGCATTACGTGGCCCAGTTGACAGTTTTGTGACTGCGTCCATTGATATGAAGCTATGGGTCCTAATTGAACTGCCTACCACCTGCCTGGCCATGTCATAGCCCCAGCAGCAGCAGCAGCAGCAGCAGCATCGACATCGGCAGCAGCAGCGAATTCTGCTACGGTTCATGGCTCATGTCCTCGATCAGTGATCAGCAGCCACCGCGGCCATGGGTCGACGGGGCAGATCAGGGCAGAGCAGGGCAGGGCAGGGCAGGGTGGCTCGCCGCAGCCACTGCCTCGCGATTGCTGCCACAGTCAGGCAGTCCGCTGGCCAAGTCTTGGCCATAAATGCTCGCTCCGTGGGAAATGGCGTGTGCCCTCGAGCGTGTGCCGACCAATTTGACTCCTCGCGAACTGGAAAAATACGAAGGTAATAATTCACAAAAAAATATTTGTAGAAACTTGCATGGGAACAATCGCGTTGGACGTTGATTTCTCGAAAAGCGTTCGGCTCCAGCCAAAAGCCAGCTAAGCCGACTCGGAGTCGGCTCCCAGCTCCATGTAAGACTCGCTCTGGACATGATTTTATGCCTGTGTGCGTGTATGTACATACATACTAAAATATATGTGTGTGTGTGTGTGTCTGTTTGTGTGTGCTGGCTGCTCATTTTATTGAGCCAGGGCTGCATCAGTTGCCAGCACGGTTCGAAGGTGGAGTCAGCTTTTTGGGGCGTGGGCAAAGGCTTTGAATTCCCTAAGCTGACAAAGGGCTAAAAAGAATTAACAAAATTATTAAACTATTTCCTTTATTGCTAAAAATTATTAAGGATATTTATTAATGAAATTAACTTTGTATTAAAAAATAACTATAATTAGATTCATGTCTACAAACAAAAATAATCTTATGATTTCCTTTATCTTCACATATTAGTTTTTCGTATAAACATTTGTATAATATATATAAGCATATATACCAAAAAAAATATTAAATAAAGGTATACATACAATTAGTTAAATCTTTATTAATATTTATTGATTTACTAAAAATAATAGATTATATAATTTGCATTATAAAAATATAATTATTATTATTTTTATTAATTTAATGAATATAAAATATTTTTAAAAAAAAAAGTATAAATATTATATATTTAAATTTCACTTTTATTGAATTTCAATAAAATTTGTGTTTTATATAATTTTTTCCAGTACGAATTTTATTTATTTTTACATTTTGATTCATAATTTGCTACCTGATATTTTTATATTTTGATGCAATATACTAATAAAATAAAAATTTCAAAAATTAATTTATTTTTAATTTTTAGGGTTTTCTTTTTTCCTGTAATTTAATAATGGTCCCTGCTTCTGAAACGTGGCCCAGAGCTTTGGCCCCACTTGACTCGACTACCAAAAAGCCAAAGCTTATTGCCCAAGCCGCGCTCAACACGCCCCCGTTTATGTCCCGAAAAAGTACGCCCCCTGTCTGCCGCCTGCCACTACACCAGCACCAGCACCAGCACCGCCAGCAGCACCACTCCGCCGCTGACCCACCAGCACCGTATGCCCACAGCCACCGACTAAGTGCGAATCTGTGGCGCAATCAGTTGCCAAGTTTCGTGGCTGGCATAGTTTCTGAATTTATTTCACCAGCCACTCGAGCCGAGCGTCAGACCGACGGACCGTCGGACCGAACGTCCGACTAGTCGGGTCACGTCCACTGTCTGCTCGAGCTGCTGCTGCTGCTGCTGCTGCTGCCGCTGATGATGATGATGGCGGTGCTGCCACAGTTGCTGCTGCTGCTGCTCCTGCTGCTGCAGCAGCGGCTGCTGTTAAAGAAGGCGAGTAGGTGGATCGTACGTTTGCTTACTAACTGCCGTGGTCAAAATGTTTATCAACTTTAATATTAAATTGTATGCCAGGCAGGCGCAGCTCTCTGTGACCGGTCGAGGCTGCTCGACCGACCGATCGGCCATAAAGCACCGCCCCTGCCTCTGCCCCTAGTTGAGCGAGGGCTCAGCTGGCTGCCAACCGCACCGCCCGCAATTGCCGGCAATCAGATGTGTTGTGGCCTGTCCAGCCGGTCAGCGGCTCGACCAGGCCTGGACCCCGCCCTCCACGCGCTCCAGCTCCAGCTCAAGTTGGAGTTGGAGTTGGCTGGCGAGCTCCGCGTGCAGCTTTCGTGCTGCATATGGCCGGCGGCCAAATTTGTCGCACGTTGAGTATTTTTAAACCATGAGAAAATCCTTTGGCGCTAATAGCCCGAATTCCTTGTGCTTAACATAAAAATCGCCTCATGCTGCAGTGCATCATGCAACATGGAATCGCTGTTTCTTGAAATTAGCTGCCCCTCTCGGTCGATGCCACACACTAGGGGCGGAGCAAAGGGGCCACAGTTGCTGCTACGCGCTCTGCATATGCAACTAGCCATTGCCATTGCCATTGCCGTTGCCGTTGCCGTTGCCGTTGCCATTGGAGAAGCCTCATGTTTGAGTTGCAACTCTTTATTGCCCTCTGCTTTGGTTGTTGCTGTTGTTATTACCCAAATCATGTGAAAATGCACAACGGTTCTAAGCTGCAGGCAGCTCTCATACTTATGTAGCTAAACAGCTGGGGGATCCACGCTGGGGCCTACCTTCAAGTCGACGAATTTCCCCCTCTAGTTTTGACTCGGTGTCTAACTAATTTATGCACTAGCTCGCTGGCTGTGTGAAAGCCTTTGGGCATTGCCAACTGCCAACGGATTTGCATTGTTACTGGATATGTTTTTTTTTTCACACAGGATCTGAGTGAAAGTACAGATCTAGGAAGTATGATGAGATTAGCAAATTAATTGATTATAGAAGAGAACGAAACTGCTCTAACGAGCAGATGAAGCTATATTTTTATAGGCATAGTTATAAGTTAGGGAAATATGATTTGATGCAATCTGAAATTCTTTTAAAGGGAAGATATTAGAGCTAAATTATTTACATATACAATATATATATAGAAACACTCTTTAAATGTTGACGAATCAAACGTTCTTAACTTGTAGATTCACCTCAATGTTCTCATTCAGAATATATAAATACATATAAAACTTCTTTCGCAGGCACTCCCAAAAAAGTTAGGAACTAAACTTTCAATTATAAAAGAAACACTCAAATCTGAGACAAACGTAAAACTTGTCGTTTCATTGGAAATTTAAAACATCATAAATTTTGAGCTGAGCTGAATGTTTTTTTCTGCTAATTCATTACCAAATGCAATCTCGAGTCAACTTTACACTTAATTTGCCAAATTTTCAACGCTTTTTTTCGAAATCCATTCAAAGTGATCACCGATAATTAGCATATGATAATGATCAGTGTCCAGGGAACAGTGATCAGTGATGGGTGATCTCTGATCGGTGATCGGTGATCAAGTCGCAACTTAATGACACACAGAAGTGCACAGGCGAATGCCAAAAATTTGTTGTTAACAAATTAACGTAGAAAGCGCAACGAACCCAGGCCCCGACACTCCCGCTCCGGCTCCCTCGCCGACGCAGCGGGAATGACGTCGGCACCGTCACCCACCCAAAAGGCCGAAATGCCAAGCGCTGTCGATGCGATGATGACGCTGACGTTGATGCCGGGGGACACCCCGGTGTGCCAAGCCAGTACCTCGTGCCCGGAACCCCCTCTGACCGAGACCCAGACCCAGACCCAGACCCCATGCCCAGTTCCCGGTTCCCGGTTCCAGGTTCCAGGTTCGTCTTCGAGTGCATGTCAGAGGCTTGTAAACGTGAATAAACATAATTTGTAGGCACGTACTGCAGCAAACGCCAACGCCAATGAGCATTGGCACGGATTGTGGGGGAGGAGGCTGGCGGAGGGCCGCTGCGGCTGGGGCTGGGGACACACACCACAGACATATGTAAATGTCGGGGCGTTAAATCGGTGCATAGAAGATGATGATGCTGTGCTATAACTACACTGCACAAAAATCAAATACTCTATTCCTAAAAGAAAATCTATTTTAATATATGTTAGCTTAAATATAGCTATATGGGAATTGACAAAAATAGATCAGTAAATAGCTGATCATATAAAATATATTATACAATATATCATTAAACTAGATGTCGATTTCAATTTCCATTTACCTATTGAATATTGATCAACTTTAGCTAGAGAATGATAATCGGAATACATCAATATTTTAATAGTTTAGTTATGAATGAAGATCACACCTAAGAGAATAGTCTATTATATATTGTTTGCAGTGTAGGCGAGTGGTACGTAAACCTGACGTACTACACCCAAACACCGCTAACCGTTTATGGGCATGAAATATCGTTTGGCATAGCGCATGATCATTGTTCGGCCAGTATGAAGCCCCATGCCCGAGCCCGAGTTCGAGCTCGAGCTTGAGCTGAGCAGAGCCGAGCCGAACCAGGCTGAGTCTACCGCTCTGGGCATGTGAACGCAGGGGCAATGCGTTGTTGTAGGTGTGCGAGCCGAAAAGAAAGATTCACATTCTTATGATTAATGATCGGAGTGGAGCTGGCAGCGCTGGCTGCCCAAGGAATTTCAACATAACTACTTTGTGCTCTCCCAGATACAAATCGTTATTACACATTAAATGTTCCCAGTGAGTGGTTAATCAACAGCATGGAACACCATGGGGAGAGGGAGGGGAGGAGCAGCAGTAGAAGATGGAGGGTAGCTGCTGCATACCTTGTTTTCAGGGTCAGTTTCATACGATTGCGGGGGCGTCGGCGGGGGGTGTCAGCGGGCTTTTGAACTATTGAGCTGGCAGCGTGTAAATCAATTGAAAATAATTTGTTACCTTTAATAATAAGTGAAAGAAGCTGTGCCGCGGACATCAGGCGTGGGCCCGCCGGTGGGGAGCTTGGGAAAAGCGGCACAGCTTGTAATTGATCATGTGTTGTTATTGTTGCTGTTTGGAGTTGGCAAACAAACAAACAAATAAACATCGGAGAAGTCGGGGAATCGAAGGAGTCTGCACTGTTATACCATAATCGATGAAATCAATCGATCAACAGTCGCTCGAGTCAGTCCGCAGATGTAGATCCATTGCCATTGCCAATGCCAATGCCATTTCCATTGTTTTCACTTTTTCTCGTTTTTGTGCAGCCTTTTGACTGATGAGAGGATGCGTCTGCGGTGGGTCCATATGAATCATACGTGTGTCGAGACTCTTCGATTCCTTTTCATATATGCCTCAGCTTTGCCTCAGCCATAGCCTGAGCCTTAGCCTTAGCTTTTGCCCAAGCGCCACATGTCGTCGCCGTGGATTCAATTCCTTGTAATCCATACAAATAAATTTTGTGTTTATTGTCTCTGTTGTTGTTGTTGTTGCAGACAAGTCGCTTATAATGTCTTATTTATATCGGATTATTGCTATCACACCATTTTCAAGTGTGCCCAGCTGAATGTGTGACCACCATCAGAGTCGGGCGTCAACGCCAACGGGCGCATTAAAATGTCAAAGAACAGAGAGCCACAGAATGGGATTGGGATTGAGAATGGGACTGGGAATGGAATGGAGTGAGTAACTCTAGGTATGGCGTGTAAAAGGCAACCCATACACACACACACACACACGTTAGTGAAAAGCGATACAAACAAAAGAGTTGTTGCCTCACAGACTCCCAAGTCTCTCTCGAATCTCGACGCTCGCCTGGTACTAAGTCTATGGACTTGACTTTATCGCCGCCTGTTGTTGTTTTTGTGTGTTTGTCTCTGGCTGGCCACAACAACGAGCAGCCAGTTGGACAGACAATCAACGGACGGACAACGGCTACATTGAACGCCTTGGGGACAAGGTGCGGGTCCCTCGTTCTGGCCGGGTAATTCAATTAAGTTCTCAATAAGTGCTTGGCTTACACACACACACACACACACATAGATACTAGTATTAGAGATAGAGACGAGCAGAGAGAGAGGGAGGGAGGGAGAGACCTCCCTAGTTAGTTTACAATAAAATTGATCGCTCTTTTAGCTGCGGCGTTTTTCGGGTTACAAATTTTCGAAAACTGATTTGTGCCTGGCGATAAATTCAGCAACTAATTGACAGTCCCTTGTCAGGGCTCGATTTCATGGCCAGTTGTCTATGGGTCTACGGCTAAGGTGTCAATTAATGCCCAGCGTCCTGATTGAGCCCAGGCGATAAGCCAGCACGCATACCGATTAAATTGTTAGAGCAATTCGTATTGTTCCCATTCTCTCTCTCTCTGCATCTGTGCCCAAGTAAGTTATATATTTAAAACACCTTTTTAGGCAAAACAAAAGTGTCAAAATAGCAGATAGATAGAGCGACCCGGCTCAGTTGAGGCCGGGTCAATAAAAATCGGCTGGCCATGGAACACCCAGTGCGTCGTTAACGTGGCTGGAACCCTAACAGTAACAGTAACTGTGACATGCTTCGTAGTTAAGTGAGTTACAGATACTTCAAAGTATCTCAAACTATGCATCTACCCGAGTGCCTCTGTGGATGTGTGTGTGTACGTGCCTGTGTCTGTGACTGTGTGTGTGTGTATGTGGGGCTTGTCGACTAAGTAAGAACGCGTGTAATGCAATTAGGGGACGACAACAATGTCAAATTGAGACATGTGCAACTACTGTGCGGAAATGTGAAGAGAAGTGCATCCGCAGAAAGGGTTGGGCCCGCAAGCATTGGGAACTCTTACACGGCCACAAATGCGAGACAATGTAACCACATTGTGGAAAAATCATTGTGTAATGGCAAACAATTACAAGCTGACACAAAATGGGAAAATTGTCAATGCGATGTTTATTGGTAAAAGCTTTTGGAATGGCTTCGTGTCGACAATCGAGACTAAATAAATAAAGTTCGATATGTTTGTTACTATATATATCAATTGTTTAGACTTATATATTGTATAAATTAGGTCGAAGTCGTTATTAAACTAAATGATTGTATATTGAAGAAAAACAACAAATAGATTATTATTTATAATTCATGTTTTGTAAGCTTTTATTTATTTTACATAATTTGTATTTACATTGCAGTTTATTTTTGAACCTATTTTAATGTGAAAACAAAAATTATTTATTAGGCGTAATAATTTAATTAGGGGTTTTCGATCTTATTGTTTTTTTTTTTTTTTTTAATAATTTATGTTATCTTGTATAAATAAATATTAAAGAAGAAGCGGCATAGTTATAACAAAGACTGACTAAATTGAATGGAATTGAATTGAATATATTTTATCATTGAAATATTAATTCGTAGGTTCACAATTGTATAATTCATAATTTTTTTATGAAATTAATTAAAGCAGCTCGTCAGCTCAGACCAAGATAAACGTAAGGAACTTCTTAAATATTATGCTTTGAAAATTTACGAAAAATATTGATAGTTATTTTTGAAGTTTTTGTTTTTACTTATTTTTATGATTTTCTGGATTCTTGTTAAGAGCATATAATATAAATGAATTGTAATTTATTTAGGAATTTATGTGCATATATGATTTTAGAAAATTTAATTGTACTCAATTAATATAAAAGAGGCCTTAAGCTTAAGCAAAATATCAATAATTAATTATTTCTATTGCATGTAATATATTTTAGTAAAGGTGAATCACATTAAACACACAATAAACTCTTTATAAATAAACTGTTACATAGATAATGATTTTAGATATTGACAAATACCCAACAGTTAAAGAAACAAGTTTCCATTAAGCTATCACAATAAAAGAGCTAATGCTACTTATTATTATCAGGCTTAAAAGCATTTCTTCAACCAACTTAATTTTAATATTTCACATCGAATGATTTCTTGCCTAAGCCAAGCTCCCACAATAGCGTGTGATATAAATATATGATATTGAATTAAGTAGATGGACTCACCTTTGCTATTTGTATCTTTTATATTTATATATATGTATATATATAGATGTATATAGGTGTAGATATACCCTTGTTGTTTTTAGCTATTGATGAAGCCAAGTGGCATCGCCTCGGCGGCGTTTGTCATTGCAAAAGGCGGGCGTCGGCATATCAAATGGTGCCAGCTGACAGCATAGACAATGTACAATTACCGGAGACAAGTTTTGGGCTTGGCCCACTCGAACCAGCGGCTCTGCGATGCTGTCATCAGCATATCCAATCATCCATGTGTGTATCTACGTACGACGTACGCAGCTATCGCTTGGCGCGTGATTGTGATCATGGGCAACAACTTGACGCCGGCAAGCACCACTCGATGGCTGCCGCCTTTGTGCGGTGGCTGTCAACGCATCAAGCCACAAAATGGCGTCCATTTCTAATGCGGCCCTTGGCTGTGGCATTATTGAATGGCGGCAAATCGATTTGCAACGTTTTAATTGCCGCACAAATTGAGCCAAGAGGCAACTTCATTTGCTCCGGCATCGTGGACATTATTCGGATTTCGTATTCGACATTTCGTATTTCGTATTCTGGGTGGTCGCACAAGGCCACTTGGAGTGCGAACGTGCCTCGGGCACTGGCCAATTGCCGATTGCCAATGCCTGGGCCCGGGACAGGTCATTAAACGGCAACCCCCCGGCCAGCCAGGGGTAGCACTCGCTGCTCGTAGGGGTGCTCCTGGCTGACTGCTGGCTGCTGGGCAGTAAATGGCTCACTTTTGGCAGACGTTGTGCACTGCCTGCTGCTTAATCAGCCAGGGGCAGAACCAGGGGCTAGAGAAGATGCCACCCTAGTTGCGGAACCGATACGTTTAATTGTGGCCTAAAACTGACACACACACACACACACACACACAATGATAGACATAGACAAGTCCGTTGTCTGGCTGAGTGAAGGCGACAATATATCCATCAATCTGAGCTCGCAGGATAACACGCTTGCCATCCTTGTCTATGGCTGTTGCCGTTGCCGTTGCCGTTGCCGTTGCTGTTGCTGTCGACCGCCCGCTGTGACTTTCACAAAATATTTTGGTTGTACGCAGTGCGGATTCGTGCAATTATGGGCCTGTTTGTGGACAATGTGTGTCGAATGCTGAGCGACATGAACCGGGCCACAGCACACATCCTGGCCACCGCCATGTATCCTGCGGCGAGCTGTTGCCAAAACACAGCCAACTCGGCCGAGTCGAGCAACAAGTTCTATGGTTGACCAGAAGATAAGACCCGAAAGGAAAAAACTCGAAAATAAAGGAACTGAAAAAGGAAACAGAATCTCGCTGCGTTTGCTGGCCAACCCACCACACACTGGCCAGGACAGAGCCGCAGGCTGTCCCAGATATTGAAATATCTGCGGGGACGGGGTCGAGGCGTGGCAGGAGGGCGCGTCCCGTATACTTGTGCTGCCACCTAGGACGCCACAGCTGAGACGCAATGCAATGTAGACATCACTACTTGCCCCTTGCCACATAATACCTTTCCATTTTGCATGCCACATTTGCCAGTTGCCAGTTGACAGTTGACAGTTGGCCCAAAATCAATAGTACATGGCCATAATGGCCAATGTCATCAGAGAAAATAACAATAACAAAACTGATGTACGAAATTGAAGCAGCAAATGAGCCAGCAGCTGGACCAATCAAGCCACAGAGTCTTGGGCAACCCCTAAGGGCAAGAGAAACCTTAATTAAAGACAAACTCCAGATAGCCATCGAAGCACTGCACAGTTCCTGGTAATGCGCGTGCTAATGGCAATGCAATGGAATGCAGTTGCCAGTTCTAGATCTCTCGCACAATTGCCAATTGTCGATTGTCTAGATCTTCGCATTTGGCACGTTCCTAACCACTGTGCCTCGGCTATTCAATGGGCGACGCACTTCTATAGAACTGGCAAGCACCACGACCACACCCAAAAATAAATAATGCCCGTATGGCAACATCGGCATCGAATGCGAGCATCAAATTCAAAAGTTATCGTAAATTAAGAGATCTGACAGTTTGAAGCTGGACCAGTTGCCTTATAGGGCCCTAGTCTCTGGCTAAATTGGAATCTTGTAAATTAATAGATGCTTCAAATATGAGAAGCGATTTGAGTTATGAATTTGCCTAATTCAAATCGCTTCATTGCTGACAGCATCTCAAAATTTCAGCTCATGCGAGGTGGATGACAGACAGAGCCAGAAAATAATGTTGATCACACTTTTGATTGGGCAAAGTTTTTGTTTCTGAATTCTTGAATTATTATTTGCATATATAAATAAATATAATAATAATAAAAAACATTTAAAGAGAACCTGCCGAGCAATAACAATAAATTAATTATTTTCTATGTATTTTGCTGATATCAAAAACACAAAAAATTGATTACACAATGAGCTTAGGGCCGAAAATAAAATATATCGAATTAATGGGTTGCTCAAACTTATCAGAACATTTACTTTTAGAAAAATGTTTAACAATAAACATTGCCGCACCCAAGAATATTCCACTTTGGGCGGAAGTTGCCAAAAGAACGATAAATGTGTAGAAAGACGTGTAAATATAATTTTTTTAACATATGTATATTTTGAGTCCACTATGAATACCCCATTTAGATATTGGGGGTTTCTCAAGAAATTGCTTTTACTTAATTAATACTCAGTCGCAGCCTTCTGCAATAATATTTTCAATATATCTACTAAATTTTCTCTAAAATATCAAACGAATTCCTTATATATTGCCTTACATCATACCGATTCGTTCTATATTGTCACACAGTAACTGTAAATACAAAAAAACCCCAAAGGAAATAGGTAAAATGAAAACCCCACTTTTGGCGTAGTACGTCAGCTTTCTTACCCAGTCGTATTCCAGTAAAGATAAACAAATAAGGTTTAGTATATACAATTACGCATAATTCATATATTTTGCGATAGCTTTCGCTTTTATCATACATAGACCATATATAATACATGCACTTATAGGTATATCTCTATACAGATATACGTACATCTAGAGCTAGACTAAGATAATGAGATCGTTGATTCTTTGTGTGTAGAACTCGTGTTTGTCATTGGGGCAAAAGGCGTAACATTTAACTAAAAGTAACAAACATTCAATTGATTTATATATGTATATATATATCTATATAGGTATATATGTTCTTGTATTTAAATGCAATAAAATTAAATAAAATAACAAATTATGATTGTAATTATAATTATAATTGTACAGTCTTTGAATGACCGATGAAGGTCTGAGGTTTTCTCTGGGAATTGGTATTGGTGTGTTACAAACTGAATGCGTCTACTACTGGCTATAAGGTACATACGATAATATAACTATATAAACATAGTAGATGGATAGAGACTTAAGAATAAAGTACAGTGGGGCAAAAGTGATCTCTAATGCCATAGATATTTTGGAATTGTTCTGTTTCGCAATACTTTTTACTAAGTTTCCATTTGATTTGTGTCTAGTTTGTCTTCCTTTGGCTTTTTGCAGTTTGTAGCGCCAATGCGACAGCTATATAGCATCGGGTCTATATGGAGAGTCGATTGGACTAGTTGTGACTGGTTGGGCTCCTGGGCTCCAGGATCTGCCTGTGCTTCACTGGGGCAACGGCGGCGGCGACGATGACGGCGGCTGTGTGGGCGAGTAGGTGAGCTGGGGGCGTAACCTGCGACTCGAACTCAAAGTGGGCGGCGCTAAAGCTGAAGCTAGAGGTGGATCTGTAGCTGTAGCTGTAGCTGTAGCTGTAGCTGAAGCTGTGCTGACTGCTACTCCGGGCCAGGCACTTCCCATGCCTGGCGGCGCTCAGCACTCTGGATGCGGCTGCATCCTGAACATAAAACCAATAAATTGCGATCAGCTGACCAATCTATCTGCTCATGATCTCATCGATAGTGAAGCCCAGCGTGCGCTTGGGACGCTCCGCGGTGGCTCCACCTGACGAGGACAGATCCAGGGCGGGCGTATTGTGATTGGAGCCGGGACTGACCAGCTGCACAGGCTGCACAGCAGGCTGGCTGGGGCGAGGAGCTGCTGCTCCTGCTGCTGCAGCAGCTGCTGCTGCCTGAGCCGCTGTGGCCGATTCGCTGTGGCTCTGCAGATGACTCTTGAGATTCGCACGCTGGTTGAAGCTGCGCTGGCAGATGGGGCACTTGTGGGGGCCTTCCTCCAGGTGGGTGACCTTGTGCACGGCCAGCGTGCGCGACTGGCAGAAGCCCTTGCCGCAATCGTTGCACTTGAACGGCTTCTCCTTCGAGTGGATGTAGCGATGATCGCGCAGATGATCCTGGCGCCTGAAGGCCTTGCCGCAGATGTCGCAGGAATAGGGACGCTCGTCCGTGTGGGTGCGTTCGTGGATGAGCAGATTGTAGGACTTGGTGAACTGGCGATTGCAGTACTTGCAGATGAACTGCTTCTTGGGCCGGCTGCTGCCACTGCCGCCTCCGGCTCCGGCTGCTGCGGCGCCGCTCAGCTTCAAACTGGGCATGACTCCAAAATGGCGAGCGGCGGCGTGCAGCGTATGCAGTCCGGCGGGATAGGGACGCACATGGGGAGGGCCATGAGCGTGGGGATGGCCGTGATGGTGCGGATGATGGGGATGTGAATGCGGGTGCGGATGGTGATGATGCCCGGCTGCAGCAGCTGCTGCCTGTTGTTGCTGCTGCTGCTGGTAGATGGCGGCATTACGTATCCATTGGTTCATGAGCAACGCCTGCTGGTGCACGGCCACGGGATCGGCATTGGCTCCGGCATAAACCGGATAATGGCCATGCGGATGCTGCTGTTGCATCTGCAGCCAGAGGCGATGATGTTGCTGATGCTGCTGCTGCTGGTGTTGCTGTTGATGCTGTTGTTGTTGTTGCTGCTGCTGTTGTTGCTGTTGCTGGTAGTGTGCCATGTGACGCAGATGCAGCTGCGTGGCCACTGCCTCATCGGCGGCTGTGACTGAGCCAGTGCGTCGCAACGGCTCCTCAGTGGGCGTGTGCGGTGGCGTCAGCATTGGTGACAGGCTGCTTTCGCGCTCCTCTTTGATAACTATGAAATCGTCCTCGACAAAGTCTGAAGATTGCACAAGAAAAAAGAAACGAAATATTGTGATTTAGTTCAATTGTTCTAAAAACTGTGCTAAATATCAAGCACTTTAGCTCGCTCAACGCGCGCTTTGAGCAGGAGAGCAAAAAGCACTTTGAGCTCTCTCACTTTCGCACTGCTTTGCCGTCGGCTTTTTCTCGTGCTTACCTTGTTCTCTGCTTATGTTAAGCTCGTCGTCCACGGTTATGTTGCTGATGGGCGAAGCTGAAGTGGAAGACATATTCCCTTTTTTTGTCTTCGTTAAAGTTTGTTGTTCTTAGTTTGTGTTTTTAGCACTTGCTGTATTGCTTGTTCTTTTCTTGTTCACACTGTCACTTTGCACTAACTGTATAATTTGTTCTTTTTGCTTTGGTCTCTGGCTTTTACGTCTTTTTTTCAATTGCTGTTTTGTGTTTGCTGTTATGCGCTGTTCTTTTCCATGCGACGTGCCCACGACAACGTCTCAACTCAAACTGAATTCTGCTTTCGTTTTGTTACTCTCCGACTCAAACTCGTGAAAATGTTCAACGACTCAAATCGTATATCAAGTGCGCTCTTGCCCTCTCGCTCTCACTTATCCGCTCTGTTTAACTGATAGCGTGTATACGTGCGTGCGTGTGTATGTGCGTGTTTGTGCATTGAGTGAAGTGACTTCTGCTGTGGCTGCTGCTGCTGCTTCTGCTGCTGTGGCTGCTGCTGCTGCTGTTGCTGTAGCTGTGAGTAGCGCTCGTTAATAACTGAATGCAACTGCGGCGTCGTCGACCGGTTTTGAAGCGAACCAACAGCAGCTGCCTTTTTGCCGTCGTCGTCGCTCGCTGTTGTTATTGTTGTTGTCGGGGTTGAATTTATTTGGAAATGGCAGATACGTACACGCCTACCTGCTGCCCAACGAAGCGCTCCGATTGGCTGATGCCAACTACCAGCGGCTGCCGTATCTGTTTCGGCTCTTTGTGTTTTGTTTTTGTATGCACACAACAGTGTACTTTTGTGCGCTCTGCGCGCGTGTTCGGCATCGTGCAGGAACGACTCCACGACCCAGCCACTCGGCAGCATCGCCTCTCGTTCTCCCGTTCTCTGCCCGTGCTGCATGATGCTTGCTGCTCACTGGCAGTCAGCAAGCGGAAACTGTTGGGCTGATGGTCGGACGCCGTTGTCGGCTGCTGTAGCTGCCGATGCTGCTGCTGCTGCTGCTGTCGATGCTGCTTCTGCTGCTGCTGCTGGCAGGCAGCCATCAGCCCGGAGACGACCCGCATCCCACCCAGGCGCATGCCCCGGCCAGCTGGCCCTGTATATCCTGCTCCTGCTGCTGCTGATGCTGCTGCTGCCGGTTGCTGATGCTGCCGTTGTTGCTCGTGCGGCTTTTTGCCTCGCCCCAGGATATTGTAATCTATTGTCCTTCCTCTTCTGCTCCTTTTTTGTTTTTGCATGTGCGTGTGCCTGATTCGTTTTCATTTAAATTTTAATTTGCCACACAAAATCAGAAATCTCTTTTTGACTGCCTCCCACGTTTTACACTTTCGCAGGAAAATTCAATTAGCCAGATCAAAGCAATTGTTCTCTAAACTCATTTTTCGCTCGGGGTGTACGCATTTCCTCCTCATTTATTCTGAATTTCCATGTGATACGTTACATTGGCGGGGTTTCAAAAAAGTGCACAAATTACATTTGGCAGTTCATTTCAACAGCAAATTAATCAAATTTATTGTTGGTTTTATACATAAATAATATATATTACTGTTAAATATGTTCATTTTCTGGTGTTTTGTTAAGTTAATTAGTCAAGTTTGTTTGTAACAATTTAAGCATTTGAGACGCTTTAAACATTTCATTTAAACCCTGAACAACAAAAAAAACTGTCTTTAAAATATGTTTATAGCTAATTGAATTGACTGCGAGTCAAGTAGCGGCACTTTATCGTCTCCGCACAACAGCGAGAAGGAAGGAAAATCGTTTATTCAATTTTCTATAATTTTCCTCTTCTTTTCCGCTGCGGCTATTGGCAATAATAATGTCAATTTGTCAGTAGATAATGATTATTTAATGCGGTAAATTGATGCACACAGATTTGCTGCCATGCTTAAACTTGCCATAGCAAATCGCTAAACTCGAAGCAGTTAAGTTCATGTCGAGCGCGCTGTAAGAGAACAAAATTGAAAAACTATGATATTTAAAAAAAAAAAAAATGCAGCAAATTGTACTCAACTTTTGTAAATGTTTATATGCAACATAAAGAAAAATAAGTCAAAAATAGTAGGCTTAAAAATAAATTGATGTCATTTTTAACAATTTAACATAAAAAAATTATAAATATGAAATTAAATTCAGCTACAAAACATAAGCAACTAATTATCTTTAATTATTATTATTATTTTTAAACAACCAGTTATTCATGTACCGAATATAAAATTATGAAATGTAAATGATTTTATTTAAATTGCATATTTGTGTAATACTGAGGTCTATTAAAAAGGAAACTAAATCATTGTTATTATTTCATTAAAATAAATATGCTATAATAGAAAACCTTTTCAAGTCACCGATTGTTTTCAATTGCTTTAAGACTTTCAATCTCAATCAGTCAACTTTAACAATGAAAGGCTTGTTCACTGTTTGTTGTTATCGAAAGTGATTTTGCTTTCGGCGGATACTTGAAATCGGGAACACATTTTATTAGGCTTATCAGCAAGGCAGCCAGTTAAATAAAGTAATTTCGAGCTATAAACTATAGAAATGTTAAGTAGTAATACTAATACTGTATGCTATATATACATACATACAATATATAGATAACAAATTTCTTAGACTTTGATTTGAAAGCAATAGAAAAGCAAGACAACAGCAAAATTTTTTTTCTTTTTAATAGATTGCGATAGAAGATATATATTAAAGATCAAACAAAAAACATTTTTATAAATATAATAAAAAGTAGACTAATTTAATATAAATTACAATATACCTATGACAAAAAGTACTGAATGTAATTTGAGGAAAATATCTATTAATATATGTACATGGAGTATATATGTACTTAAATTATTAACTATGAGATTCTGTTTCCAAAAGAAGCAGAATCGAATCGAAAAATACCCATAATCTATTTTTAAATATTATATATATATATATGTGTATTTAATATACATATATTAAAATTATTCAATTTTAAATTCCTTTCGATTTCCCTCATCCATTGCCAAACTTCTGTTGGCCACATTCAATGATTTTCGTGGTTTTACCACACATTAATGCAACCAGCAAATCCATCAATTAATTAATAGTTTTCCCAGCGGAAATTGGCTCTGGCTCTAAGCCAAATCCAAGCACCGACTAAGTCCGGGTCAAGTCAACAGAGACTTGGCTGGGCCGAAGCCTGTGCCCAGCTTAGTGGCACACTTTTCCTGCTCTCACCCGGCGGGACTTAGGGCAAGGAGTCACTACTGTGCCGCGGCAAGCCAATTACAAAATATTTACTCAACAATTTTTCGTCAATTTTCCCAATTCTCTAAGACAACAGACGAGTCAAATGCAAAGTCAACTGGCTAAATCAAATATCCTGGCTAAGCAAAAAAAAAAAAAACTCTAAAATTCCCAATTTCACATATGTGTGTGTTGCTGTTGTTGTTGTTTCTTTTGGCTAGCAGCTTTCTTGTGGCAACTGGCAAACGCCGCCGTGTTGACACTTGACAAACAGTCGGCGAACTTTTCCATTTCAAAGTGTTTCCCACAGCCAATCGGAGTGCACGCGCAGTAATTAACATCATGTCATAAGTGTACAGAAAACTACAACAACAAAAGAAAATAAATAATAATAATAGATAAAAACACAAACACAACTCGCACTGAGTCAGATGAAAGACCCAGACCGAATATTTCCCAGCGCGCACACACACGCACACAGCTTTGATATATGGCAGCAACTGTCAACTTCCTGTGAGCAGACGACACATGTAGAAAGGATTAACTTGACACACACACACACATCTGCTGCTGTTTATTTGCATAAGCATCGAGTCGAGCACGGAAACGGAAATTGCCCGCCTTGACTTGATCATAAAAAGAGCAGCAAGAGAAAGAGAGAGAGAGCGAGAGAGAGATAGCGAGAGAGATCTGGTCCAGGACCTGGCCAAGGATGCACTAATAAAGAAGTCATTAGGCCATAAAACCATAAAAACGAGCCAAAAACCAAAGCAGGCAACAGCTAACGGCAATTGCTCGACATTAGTAGCTCGGGCTGCCTGCGCTCTGGGTTTTTGGGCGCACAAAAAATGTAGAGCATAAAAAATATAACAACGAGAGCAGCAACAGCAGCAGCAGCAGAAGAAAAAATACAAATACAAAAATAAAACAAAATCATCATAAAACACACAAATTTGACAATTCAATTGGCTTTTTGGCCTTTGCTGTTGCTGCTGCTTCCTCCTCCTCCTCCTCAGCATTTTTTGTACCATAAAAACTGTCTTCGCAGAAGACCCTTGACCTTAGCTATCGTTGGCCTGGTTTTTAGCAACATTTGCGACAAACAATTTCATTATCCAACTGCCTCGTTTACGATTTCATTTGTTTTTTGCCATTTCGGCGAACGAAATTAGATTTTTTAGTGCAAAGTCGCGTTTGTCACCCAAAAACATTTCACGACCCAACGCATTTCGTTTGGTTTTTTCGTAACTTTCATATATTGATGATTTTTTTTTCACACTAAAAATGTCAGTGCTATTATATTTTTTGTGAACTTATTATATGCCCTGTTTTGACTGTGTTTTTAGAGCACTTGAAATGGCCTTCAAATAATTCTTTGAAGTTTCTTAATATAGCTCAATAAAAAATGTAGATCTTTCTTTTTGGCATTTGCCTGGAGTATAGAAGAAAGAGAGAATAATTAAATAGGCATGCACAAATGTAAGAAAAAATAATAATAACAGGAAAGAAGACACATATGTATGTATGTATATGCATATGCATCCATGTATACATAAATATTAAACGGTCAAATCTTGTCATTAGTTGCTAGAAAAATGAAATCACAGTAAATCATTTCATATACATATTGGAATTTTTTTTATAATACAAATGAACATTTTCTTAACAAAAAAAAATAAATAAAATAAAAATAAATACAAATATAATTACATATTAAAAACTGCATTTCTATGCATTCAAAGAGAAAAGAACATAAAATAAATAAAATTGTTAAGTTGATGTTTTGGATCAAATATAAACTAAAAACTATATTATATATATTTTCTCATATGAATCAGAGAAATTAAATTCAATTTGAAATAGTATTTATTTGTCAACTAATTCAAGATTAAACAAGAAAGAAGGATTACAATACAACCGGACAACAATTTAAGTGACAGTCGTAGCCCATACTCCATTCTATATTCTTCTTCTTGATTCTACATATACTTAAGAGACAGAGCTCGAGCTCTGGCTCATATTTCAAGGCAAAGTGAAAAGCAATTTGGCCAAACGCAAAGAAAACGTAAACAAACAATCAAAATAAACACGCGAAGCTGCTTCCAATGAAAACTGGAAAATGTGATTTTTCAGCAATGGCAAAAAGTCGCGAAAAGTAAAAGTCGAAAAATTGTCGCAGGCCTTGAGCTGAAATGGATTTCATAATTAGGTAAATATGCGCGAAATGCACTTTTATTGCGAAGGGGATGTGCCCGGGCAGAAGTCAAGGCTAGACGGTTGCAGTTCTTTGCATTGTCTCGATTTGCATTGCTTGCGAAAAGTATCTAAACACACCATAAACGCGTCACGCCCGCGACTCGCCATATCGACAATAAATACACACACATATACATATGCATGTATGCATGTGTGTAGTATATTGCAATGGCAATAAAGGCACCAAGGACATAGTTGGGCAACGAGCCGACCAGAAACCAAAACACCAAATTGCCAAAAGGCCAAAAAGGGGTGTACCCTTTACCAGCGTAATTAAAAGGGGTTGGCCCAGGTACATCGAGCCTTCCCAGCCCAAAATCGTGAGCAAAGATGCGCTCTCATTGTGTGCGCGCCTTGTGGTGGGCGCGACGCACTTTTACTCCTTGCAGTTACCTGGAAAATGGCAAAGGTGTAGCTGCTGAGGATTAGCTGCACTGAGCTGTAGCTAGAGTGAGTGTGCATGTGTGTGTGTGTGCGTGTGTGTGTGTGTGTGTGTGTGTGTATCTCTGACTTGTCACTGCTGCTTGGCCGTAGCGAAAGGCTGCAGCAAAGGGTTGCATTTATTTGGCAAAATAATTAGATTGATCCTCGGCTGAGCAGCAACGATTACTGGTCAAATTAGCGCTGCAGCAGGCTCCTCCCTTGCCACCGCCCGTGACAGCGGCTACTTAATGCAACGTCCGCTTATCGCCCGCCTGCGTGTGTGGCCATAAAATTGCGCCGTCTGCGATAAGGCGCAACAACAAAAATGTCGCAAAATCTAATAAAAATAAACACGCAGACTGAGCTCAGGTGTGTCAAGAGGGGGATGGGGAGGGGAGCTGTCAACAACAGCAACAACAACAACAACAAGAGCGAGAGCTTTTTTTTATGATCTGCTTGACTTTGATTTTAGCCGCCGCGCTTGTCATAAACCGCGGCGACTTTCATATTTGGCCGGCTGTTGATTTTCATATTTCTTCAACAGTTCAACAGTTCGCCCTGCGCTCTCCTTTTATTTGCGTTTGTGATTTGGCAATATGGCGGCGACGGCGGCAGCAGCAGCAATGGCGGCAGCAACAAAAAGCCAATCAAAATACGCACCAACCCCAGTGCTCAGCCCCCGCACTACCCCACTTCCACGCGCACGCACCGCTCTGCAGACACAATGGCCCCATAGGCCGCCCCCCCTCGGGGCGCAACGAGGCTTTGATTAATGCGTGCGCCTTTTGACCAGAGGCCTAATTGATTTGGCCAAGCGCAACTCTGGCTTGGCTCAGCTATTTTGAATGCTTTTCAATTAACCTAACGAAAAAGGTAACAAGAAAATAACAAAACGCGACTCCCGTTGCGCGCCTGAACCATTGAGCTCTAATTAAAGCGCTATTAATGATACGCCCACCCATTGCTAGCCGGGGCACTGCTCACTCGCCGCTGTCGCTCTCGCTCTAGCTGTCGCTGTCGCTGTCGCTGGTGCCCCGATGATATCGCTTACAGCACTAATCAGCACCAGAAATCCAATCCAAGTGTGTAATTAATAATGCTCCGTTTGGGTTTCCAGCGAACGCCGCTTGTAAAGTATTCAAATTACGCAGACGAAAAGTGTGAAAATGCGTTTTCTCCACTGACAGCGCCGAGGGCAGCCATAACATTCGTTGATTTATGACTGCAAACATGTGCGACCCACCAGATCCTTTGGCGCATCCTTCAGCGCCACTTCAGTCGCATTCCAGGCACTCTCTCTCCCTCTCCCTCTCGCTCTCTCAGTGGAGTGTCGAGTACAAGTGGGTCGGACCGTGGCCACGATCCAATTACATGCTATGCTGGTTTATTTGGTCACTTGCACTCGGTGTGTTTACAGTGCGCGGCTCGTCATAAATTACGCAATGCTTCAACTCGCAACTCCTCCAACGACAAACAACAACAACAAGAGCAGTTGACGTAATCTGATGCCCAAATCCTTTGTCGATAACGATTCTGGAAAACTCTTGCACTTTGTTTACATGCGAGTCATGAGACTAAGTGTCGCGACCCAAATTTTCCCAAATGAAAAACGAATATCAAATCAAATCAGTAAAAACTTTTCACTCCAGTCGAAGCTGCCCAAAGTCTACTGAGAAGACTTGAGCTCACAGAGCACTTGGGTGGTCCAGCGAGCAGGCTCTCTCAAGTGGCCCGGGCCACATTTGGCAGTTGCACTTTTACAGCTAACTACTTACTAAACATCCATACTTAGAGCTAATGTGCATTTCGGGGAAGCATTAGCAGCGATAGCAGCTAAACGGTAGTTCCACAGCGCTGCGATGCTCGAGTGGTTTCCCGTTGATTTCCTACTGAAGGATGCTCTGCTCACATCTTGAGATTGTTTGGTTTCGTTTTGACACGATTTGGGTTTCACGAAATGCAACAACCGAGGAAGAAGAAGAGACTGCTGAAGCTAGACATATGGACTAGACTGTGTGTGAAATCAGCTCCGTTTAGATTTCATCTCAAAATGAGAAAAACATCATCACCTGTAACTGCAATAAATGTGCTTAGCTTCTTTCTAAGCAAAGTCAGGGAGACAATCACTTCGGAGGAGCTCATAGCGAGAACTCTGACTGTCATCCATTCAGCAGAATTAATTTATCAGCGCTGCTCCAGCTGTCTACACTGTTGTCAAATTCAGAAGTCAAAATGCCCTAATTTCTTGACGGTGTTTCTCATGTTTAATGATCCGTATTTGTTGGCTTTTAAAGTTATGTTTAGAATTTAAAGCATGTTAATCAAATGTAGCCATCTTACATCGCCCCAAGCTGTTACTCCTTGATAGATTACTAAGATTTTCAGCACGGAATAATCATTGATCACTTATTGTATATACTTATTATACCATAATCAACTCTATGTCAACGATTGATTGATTCAGCAACGCAGAGCTTAAGCTCCAATAATTAAATGCAGAATATAAGACCTTACATACTGCCGATCTAATATTATTATCATAAACTATATACTTTCTAAAAACAAAATTTAAAAAAATATATATATCTTTTTAAAAACATTCGCTAATCTTGATATTCGTTTTAAATTATTTTTTATAGACAATTTTAAATATGTATAACGATATATCTATATCTATATCTATATATTTTCATGTCATATACGTTATATACGTATAGGTTGACAATTCACTTCCTTCAAGCTGAATTACATTATTAAATGACAAGCATTGCGAAACCTTTCGTTTGAGTTCCAGTCACGCATTAATAGTTAACGTAAACTATACTCAAGTGTCGCCCTTTTCCCGTAGCTTCAGGTAATGCGAAAAGATTCAATCTAATTTCGTTATCCGCTGACATCAGGTGAAGGCAATCCAACTCGCAGCAGAATGGGGAACGGTAATAAACAGAGGGAATTGCTATTGCTAGGTCTGCTATCACTAGTTCTGGTAAATTGTCAGAACATGACCGGAGATGGCTGTGAGTATAATCAACTTAATCAACACTTTGAGCGATTTTTAACACCAATGCCCAAATCTGTAGTTGAGTGCTTTAGAGGTCCAATACCGGGTAAGACGTGCAGAACACCCAAACTCCGCTACTACTACGATATAGCTCATGACCTATGCCGTACGTTCATGTGGGGCGGATGCAAAGATCCAAACGATTCCAAGTCCATAAATCGTTTTGAGACTATAGAAGACTGTAATAAGAGGTGTAGAAAGCAGCGACCGCAAATAAGAGTTATGAATTAAAAAAAATTGAGGCCTTTAGGAAGCCCCAAGAAGAGAGGGAAAAACACACATAGGTTATTTTTTATGTCTATAAAAAATAATTTAAAACGAATATCAAGATTACCGAATGTTTTTAAAAAGATATATATATTTTTTAAAATTTTGTTTTTAGAAATTATATATCAAATCAAAGGTATTAATGCGTAGATTACATATATATGAAAATTTATGATCTAGCTCCTTTAGTTCAAAAGATATTTCAATTCAATTTTTATTTTCAATTTTTATAATAAAAATCAAATCATAACTCTTATTTTTGACTTTTATAATAATCATATATATATATATATATATCATAAATTATAAATAATCAAAAATAAGAGTTATGATTTGATTTTTATAATAATATAATAATATAATAATTATTATAATAATAATCCGAAAATATATTGTCATCCATAAAAATTAATTCTTCAAGTACACCGTAACATTCTGTGACATATATACAAGCTTTTAATCTTTCGAATTTTTCTACAATAATAATAAAAATAAAATATCATTCTATTTAAATAAATCAAAATTTCAGCTAGAAAGAGCATGCTTAAAATTTTTTATTAATCATTATTATTTTATTGAGTTTTCGATATATCATTAAAAAAACGTATCATTTCATGTAATTAGCAGCACTTTAACTTCAGCAGTGTCTTAAATTACAAATGACAAATCAATAAAAAGCAAGTTTCTCTATAATACCATGAACTAAAAACAATTTTTTTCCATGATATTGAAAATATAATAAATAATCCTTAAGAGGGTTTCAAGAGTTTTAAGATTCTTTAAAGTTATCTATCGTCAATTTAATATTTAATTTGCTATACTAGATGTATCGACTGTCTCTATAACTAGAACTTATGCATTCATACAAATGATTTATCAATGGAATGATAGGTGGGATTATGCCCAAGTCAGAGATAAAGTTTGATTTATAAATGTCCTATTCCTATATACATATATATAAGTGGACAAAAATCTCTTTCATCCACTTAGTCAATCCTAAATTCCTTTGCAAATTCCTCGCTCAATTTTCTTAAATGTGCAACTAATCGAAGTACCTTGCTTGGTTAACCCAACATTTGATGCTTGTCACCTTCGGTGGCGCTGTTGGCTATCTGAGGAAATTGTCCTGCTGCTAAATGTCGATGAAAATAATTATCTGTTTGGCAAATAGGCTGGACAGCTTCATCAGCAATCTGTTGGCAATGGCCCTCAACAACGGCAACAGCAACTCCTATGTACATCCAATTGCAATTACGCGTATCCTTGAGTTACGAATACGCCGGAGGGGGCACGAGGTTAGCCCAAGCAGCCAGAATTGCTGGGTTTTTGCCAGGCGAGCGAAGCGAATGGGCAACGCACAGCTCTCGGCATTGGTTCGGCCAGAGATTTGAAGTGGAATCTGCACGGGCCTAATGTTGTGATTAGCATCTGCGTTGACAAACACAGTGAGCGGTCCCAAGGCGAGCGAGGCGACGGCATTGCCTTGGACCAAGCTGCCCCCCACCCAAGATGAATAATTATAGCTGATCTTTATGCGCTTGCCGGCTCCTTGCTGCGACCGTTAATGGGCAACAGTTGATGCCAGAGCGAACTGGGACTGGGACTGGGACTGGAACTGAGACTGAAACGGAGACGGTAGAGCTTCGGCCTTACCTGCAGCGTTTTGGCATTCCGAAAATTCCATTTTTCCTTCAATTGATGCGCTCAGTGAGTCGTCGCATTGTTAGACAAAACGAATTCACGCGTATTCCGCCGAAACTCGCTAATGGTCACAGCGTTCGCAGCATCGCAGCATCGATGCATCGAAGCATCTCGCCTTCACCTTGGTCTCCGCCTGTGTTATTAATGATGGAAATTTGAAAATACAGAAGGTTCAATAATTGCAACATCATTGTGAGCGATGAGCGATGCCTTCGCACCAAACAGAGACAGACAAAGAGAGAGAGAGAGGGAGAGAGAGAGAGACAGAGCTTGACTGCCTCTTTTTGCTTGAAAATCAGTGACTTTGTCTCAATAACAATGCTGTAAACAAATTGTGTTTGCTGCTTGCTGCTGCTGCTGCTGCACACTTCCCGAGAGCGAAACGGGAGAGAGTTGTTGCCGGCGAACCGGCGAACACGCGTGTCCCTGGCTGCCATTTTTCCAGGCCCAGTCAACAATGCAACCGAAGATCAGCGAGAGAATCGTTTTATTGCCGCATTTATGCCTCGAATACCTGCCTCTGTCTCTCTCTCTCTCTCTCTCGCTCTCCCTCCCTGAAGCTCGATCGGCAGCAATGCATTTATATTGCAGCAATTTCGTATCAATTGAATGTCTTCCACGAATCCGCAGCGGCCATAAAGAGCGTCGCGTGTAGGAAGGACAATCCAGCAAACAAAATCAACAAATGGAAGTGCGAGAACCCTGAAGACGACGACGACGACGACGACGTGGAAGACTTCTTGGCCGGGCTGTCCATTTCAGTTTATGCCGATTTTTGTTGTATGCGCTTCACCTTCACTTTGAGCATGCCCCTGCTCCTGCCACTCTACCCATTCTCAGTCCCATTCCCATTCCCGTTTATTGGCCTCTGCCGGCGTCTTTTTGTCATCGCAATTCACGTGTAAAACATGCCTCAAGTTTTGTCTCTTCAGTTGCTTGGCTCGCGACTCCTTTGCCCAGTTTCCTGTTTACATTGCTGCCTTCAGCCCTCGGTCCGCCGATGCTGATGCCGCACGCGCCTCTAAAGCGGTATCAAAGCATGAGCAAACAAACGCTGAAAACTCTTGACCCATTGTCGAGATTCCGTTGAACTGCAGGCGCACGAATCAACTTCCTGCCACTTGAGCGCCTAGTCAAAGCTGCAGCTGACCGGCCAATGGAGGAGCTCGCTGCAGCACCTGTTGGCAGAAGGAGTATCAAAATTTACTTATACTAATACTAATAATGGACATCTTGATGTGTTGAAGAGAAATGCATGAGAAGAGCTGAAAGTGAGGCAGATAATAGTAATCAATATTACGCTCTCTTTACTCTTTACACCACTAATCGTACACCTTAATACCAGGTGCATCTTGAGCTATTAAATGAATTAAATTGTTCAAAAGTTGGGAATCTTTTAAGAAAAATATGTTCAAACTACTTCCTCTCTCTCTTACTCTCTCTCTCTCTCTATCTCTATCTCTATCTCTATCTCTATCTCTATCTCTATCTCTATCTCTATCTCTCTCTTACTCTCTTTCTCTATCTATTTTCTCTCTCTTCATTTTCTTTTCTTTCGCACACACACTCTAATCACTCCCTACTTTCTTTTAAACTATGTCATACTGTACAATCTTCACTTATTTTCAATTCACATTCAAATCAATTATCCCTAAGAGATATTCTCTTAAACATATCCCATATGTGCTATTCCTCAACTTACGATTTTATTATTCTCATCGATTGAATCCCAATCGGTTTGTTTCGGTCTGGGAGGTATAACAAGATGATACGCTAACAGCTATTGCAAGCAAGTAAACAATATAAGTAACAATATAAACAATATATGTGCATATTTATAACAGAAGATTTTTTCTGAGCAGCGAAACAAATCAAAGCAAAGACAATTTTCACTTATTTCAACAAATTTTTATGTATGTATGTATGTATAAAGATTATGCATTTTAGACTTACTTAGCTTTACAATTACAATCAACACTTGCTGAAGTCTCTGCCAGCCTAATATTCATGCATTAGCAATAGAGTCTATGAATATCATCCACTAATTCCAATCGCTCCCTATCAGTCTCAATTTGCAGACAACATTTGTAATTCAAGTTCAAGTTGGAGCTAAGCTTCGGGTGTCCACGTTGCATGTTTCTGCACTTCACATAACTGTGAATGGGCTGAGTGAGTGGCCTGATAAGCTATCGGCACGCATCAAGTATTTGGGATCTATTATGGCCACATGCTCCTCGAATACGTCAGCAACTGTTCAGCTGTTGGAGGAGGCATTGTCATTACCTGGCAATTGCACCTGCCCAGACAGCAGTTGAAGTCAATTCAAGTAGCGTGTGTTTAGCCCCCATCTGGAGTGGGCTGGCAGGAAATCGGCGCTCCAAGCGCACTGTGAGCTGCAGCCAGTGCACTCGAGTCGAGTCATGCACTTGGCGCAATCTATTGACACTCGGCACTCAGCAACTGGCCAGCTACCCGTCGTTGGTGATTCCATGGCAGCGGGAGGTTGCGAATCTAGCACCTAATCTCAGTTCTGTTTGACCTCCTCCCAGACATTAATTAGAGCTGGGCGCCCCACGTTCTGCTCTGGGCAGTAAGGCAACTGGACAGCTGGGCAGTTGCTCTGCCTGCTGTGCACACATGTTGGCTTTATGGCCCCTGCTAATCCTGGGCATCGATGTGTCTGGGCGTTTGGAGCTGCCAGGCGACAATCGAGCAAACAGCCAGACAAATGAGCAAACAAATGGCCAGCGTATGTGTCCTTAAACGAACCAAATTGGATCATAACAGCAAAATGTCGAAATCTGCACAAACAGCGCTCTAATTAAGTCCTGCAGCGAGGCACATTAACGGCACAAAGGCTGGCCATGAGCCCATAGAATAACAGCTAAAATGGGCGTCCATTAAAATTATACAAACTCTCTATCTCACACTCTCTCTCTGTCTCTGTCTCTCCCTCTCCTTCTGTCTGTCTCTGTTCATGACATCAGTGAGTCAGCGTGGAGTGGGGTCATCAAGTCATCGTCTGCGAGTTGGGAAATCTGTCGATAATAATGAAATCACGCAGAAATATTAATTTCGGACATATATATATATTACACGATTGCCGAGATTGGAACCCAGCCCATAAAAACTGACGCCAGACGATGGGCGATGGGAAATACATAACTCTCATAGCACGTCGAGACGATTTCTACATTTTATATTCGCAGTTTTCATAAATATATACAATCTGGCAAAGTGTAGTAAAATGTTTTTCGAGAACAGAGCATTATATTATCTAAATAACTTTGATTTATTTTAATTTTTATTTGTTTCTTTAGACTCACGGTCGCAGTAATCTTGTCAGCGTTTTAGGTTCTACTCGAAAGAAAATCTGCCATTAAAAAAAAGCAAACTGATATCATTTAAAAGTCAGGCCCCCTTAGTACTAGAGCACCACTTGAAATAAATCAGAGTGATAGCCAAAGTATTATCTTCCGGTATTTTGAAAAAAAAAAAAATAAATAAATAAATAAAAAATAAAAAATAAATAAATAAAAACAAAAGTTATAAAACTTTAATCTAATCAGTTTTCAGTGAATATGCAATATCTAATATATATTATATATATTGTCTGAAAGGTAACAGGAAACAAACCAGTAACTATGTAATTTATATAAAATATTAAAAATGCAATTTCTGATTAAAATTTAAAACATGCAAATTTTAGGAGTTATATTAATACTCAGCATTTCTAACAAGAAAACAGAAAAATATGAGCAGAAAGACTAAGGCTTCCTAAAGTAAAATATATAAATAAATATATTACACTTAATATACTTTTCACATAAGACTCAACCAATTAGAAATAAAGACATATCAAGAATACCCTTTATAAGCACATATAAAACTAAGAATCTGCAGAATAGCAAAATATCAACAAGATGAAGCACAAAGCAAGGCGAACTTTAAATTTTAATCATATTTAAAATACATATTCTTTTCTAGAAGAGAAATATTTTTATGCAAAGTTCAAGCCAAGTTCCGTTCAATATTCTCATATATAGGGCAAACTGTTTTTTTTTTTCGGTGTTCGATACATGCACATATGGTAAGTGTGGTTTGTATATTTTTTGTAGATGATATCGGGGCCAATCTGTAAGTGTGTTTATTGGGGGCGTCGTTGAAACTACCGCGCGCTAGCTGGCAGGCAGTATAATGCTTCCCATGGGCATCCACTTATCGCCTCGGGGTACTCTGGCGCTGAGCTCACTTTTAATTGCACTGTTTGTTCAAATACACTTTTGCTGTACTCCTTGCGTCTTCTGCTTAATATTTTTTATCGTTAAAAAACACTTACGAGCATTGTTAACTTTTGGCTGTTTTCTCTCTCTCTCTCTCTATTTTGTTGTTTTTGGACTCTTATCGTCTAATGTGGCCCAATCGGCGCACTTGTTGTGTTGCCCTGGGAAGTGGGTCGTTGACAACGCCCACAATCACAATCACAATCACAACACTCTCACACACACACACACACAGACGTAATAGTAGCCACCCTTTACACATTTGCAGGCGCCTAAAGAGCTGTCGCTCCATGTCCATGTCTCGAGGCAGCCAAATGGATTTCCCTCTGCCTGCGCACTTGCTCCAACAGTTCCTAATCTTGTGGCCAGCCCTGTTCTCCCATCTCCCTCCTGGTGCGCTGCACTTCTCGCAGCTGCTGCAGCTGCAGCTGCCAGTCGAATTGCATTTTGTCTGCCAATTACAATTATTAACATCGCCTCTTCGTCGCATCGCTTGCGGTTTCAATTAACGCTTCCTACTGTCCATTATCTATTGTTTTCGGGGCCTTTTCCAATTCAATTGTGCATCGAATATCTCAAGGCTTTGCCAGCGTTAAGTGCTCGACAATAATTTGAGAGGCCAATTACTGAAATGAAATTGAATCGAACTTATGAATGATTCGAATGGGAATTGATATAATTTGATTCAGATTCGATTTAACATCGAGCAATGTATGTAACTGACAGAAGGAGGCGTGGCAGACCCCACAAAGTCTTTGTCATTGATGTGCCTTGCATCGAGTCTTATAGCATTCAGCTTTTGTCATGCATCTGCCCTAACTCCAATTTCAAGTTTTATTTTTCTCACATTCGCTAGAAGAGTTGGCCCACAATTTCAGAGGCATTCATGGGGCAATGGTTTTTTACTGAACAAGCATGTTATGATCAATATTTCCAGGAGTTTTACTAATGCACCTTCCATCGAGTCTTGTATCAAGCAGCCTTTGTCATGCAGCTATTAAATCTTCGAGTATTGTTTTTTTAACATTCACTAGAAGATTTTCGCAGTTTCAAAATCATTGATAAGGCTATGCCTTTTATTTAGCGAGCAAATTCTAATCAATTCTTCCACAAATTTCATAGATGTACCATCTATCGAGTGACATATCATTCAGCTTCTGTCAGTCTCAGAGCGTTTCGTCTGCCATAAATTCGCTAGAAGATCTAAACTACGAGCATAAATATAAACATTTATATACATACAGCATATATATTTCTGTGACTCATGAAGAGTTTGCCCACAATTTCAGAGGCATTCATGGGTCTATGCTTTTTCTTAACAAGCAAGCTAGGCTATTTATTATATTTCCACAGATTTTATTGATGCACCTTCCATCGACTTTTGTAGCATCCAGCTTTTGTCATGCAGTTGCATTAACTACATTTTGGTCATTATTGCAACTCTACACGTTTTACGAAGTTAGTCCATCAACAAAAAAGTTAGTAACGTATTAACTTCCCGTACTAAAGACTCACTGCAGCCCATAATTATTATAAATTCTACTATCAAACATCCAGTTTGTAAGACAGTTAAATATATTTGTACGTTCGTTTTGAAACCCCTATCCGTTTTGCTAGCGCCATCTACAGTTCGAGTCCAAAAAATGACCGCCATGCAACGTTTTTATGAATGCGCACAAAAGCATGCTACATAAAAATTTCCATTCTCTGCTGTGTGCAAACTTTTAAATACAGCTAGGGCTACAATAAATACAAAAACAGCTCTCAAAAGAATGAAATTATTTTCCAATATGCAATCGATAATAGCTTGACCAGTGCTGGCATACGTCACAAACATACAATTGCCGACAAGTGCAAGTGCAGCAGTTTAATCAAGCAATCAGCCACAAAGTGACAAACAAACACTTATTAATAAACCACAGCAACAATAGTAATAGCCGCAGACGCGTCCCCCAACCGCAGTCGAGAGCGTTATCAAGCGATGCGTTACGTAATCATGGAACATACGAACAAAGCCCCATTCGTTCGACCGCCACGCAGCAATGAAGACGGCAATGGGATGTGCGATGTTAATTGGATTTTGTGTGGCGCTGATTCTAAGTGGGGCAAGTGCGGGCAATGTGCTCGCCATATTCCCGCACTTTGGCTACAGCCACTTTAAGGTGGCGCTACCCATTCTCAGCGAGCTGTCGCAGCGGGGTCACCGGCTGACGGTCATTTCGTACGTGCGACATCCCCAGGCGGCGCAGCTGCCCAATTACGAGCAGCTGCTGATCTCCGATGCAAATGAGGATCAGTCGAATACCACAATCAACGTGGTGCCGCTGTCGGAGCACACGCCCACACGCTCGCTGTGGGTGCTGCTGAATGAGTACTACGAGCTCTACACCAACGGGCAGATCTCCTGTGAGCGCCTCTTCCAGAGTGGCCATGTTGAGACTATCTTGGAGCGCCATAAGCAGCAGCCGTACGATCTGCTGCTCACGGAGTACTTCAGCACGGACTGCCAGCTGGCCGTTGCGCAGCTGCTGAAGCTGCCCATCATTGGGATTAGCACGTGTGCGCTGATGCCCTACTACTACGACCGCATCGATCTGCCCGACACGCCGTCCTATGTCCAGTCCGAGTTCGTCGGCTTCCCCCGACCTCTGCAGTGGCGCGATCGCCTGCTGAACTTCGCCCAGGCCAAGCTGCTGAAGCTCATCTACAGGCTGCACACGAATCGGGCGGACAATGCGCTGATCAAGCGCCATCTCGACATCGATGTGGATGTGGATGCTGTGGCTCGTGCCCAGACGGCATTCGTCCTGGGCAACCAGCACTACTCGCACATGGGCAGTCGCCCGCGCACCCAGCAGTTCCTGGAGGTGGGCGGCGTGCACATCACGAGCAAGGACGAGCAGCAGCTGAGCCCGCGCATTGTTCAGTTCCTGGAGCAGTCCGAGCAGGGCGTCATCTTCATCAGCTGGGGCTCCATGGTGCGCGCCTCCAGCATCGATGCCGACAAACTGGACGCGATTATCAAGGTGCTGCTGCAGCAGCCCCTAAACGTGATCTGGAAATGGGAATCCTTGGAGTTGCCCAAGCCCCAACTGGATGCCAGCAAGTTTCTATTCGTGAAATGGGCGCCGCAGCTGGCGCTGCTCTGTAAGTCGAATCGCCCTGGCAGTCTTTCGTGAATCAAAGCTAACTTCCACATTGCTCCTAGGCCAGCCGAAGGTGCGTCTGTTCTGGGCACACGCCGGTCTGCTGGGACTCACCGAGGCGCTGCACTGCGGCAAGCCGCTGCTCATGACGCCCATCTATGGCGATCAGTTTCTGAATGCTTATGCGGCCCAGGATCGCGGCATCGGCCTCAAATTGGACTACCAGGACATCAATGTGGAAATGCTGCAGGAGTCGCTGCATGAGCTAAGCAAGCCCAGGTGGGTAACCTAAAGACCTATTCATGACTTCTCTAACTAATCCTTAATACCCTGCAGCTACGCCTCACGTGCCATGCAGCTGGCGCAGATCTTCAATCAGCGCGAGCGCACGCCGCTCGAGACGGCCATTTGGAGCGTGGAGCACGTGATGCAGCATGGCATGTTTGCCGTCGAGCTGCTGCAGTCGCCGGGCATCGAGCTCAACTGGTTCATTTACCACTCACTGGACAGTTTGGCTGTCATCTTGGTCGCGCTGCTGCTGCTCATCGTCAGCTGGCGTGGCCTGACGCAAGAGCAGACGCCGCGAAAGCCGCGCAAGTCCAAGAAGGCGAAAAAGTCTTAGTTCTCATGGAATGCTAATAGATATTTTTGTTGTCAATAAAAACAAATATAATAAATAACTTAGATCTACTCTCTAGTAGCGTCCGCGCTGCATGCAGTCGCGTCTGCACTCCTCGTAGGTCAGGAAATTGTTCTCGGTGGAGGCGCAGCCCGTGTAGTAGAAGCTCTCGCAGTTGGCCGTCTCCTTGTTGTAGGCGTAGCGCAATTGCCGGCCACGGCACAGACCCGGCGCCTTCGGCTGTTTGCAAGCTAGAAACGGGAATCTCAACAGCATTAGCCCGATTCTTCAGTTCCGACTCGGATATAACTCACCGATCTGCTGCTTGACATGCTCGCGCGTCTGATTCTCCAGGTGCAGGCTGAGGATAACGGTTATGTGCAGCAGCAGCAGGAACAGCAGCATGCTCCAGCTTATCATTATCATTCTGGAACTTCTTTACGATCTTTGGACCATTAAATATATATTTCTTACACAATTACGGACCAGCTAAAATCACCTCCAACTACTTATTTCTATTATTAATTTTTTTTTTAGTTTTTATTTAAATTTTTGTTGTTTAACTGTGTTTTTGGGTTTAGACTGTTCCGTTTGTCTAGAACCGTACGAATCGAACTACCTCCACAGAATGTTCTCCGTACAGAGCTCGAGCTCAGACTTATTTTTCTCAGCTTTCTCTGCTTTTGAATTTTTCCTAAAGTCTCGTTGCGCACGTAGCCGAGTTTCTGCTTTGAATTCTATTTTGGCTTTTTGCTTTTCGCTTCAATTTGATGTTTTTTTGTTTCTTTCGTATGCACTAGAATTGCATTCGATTCTCATTGAGTCAAAACGTGAGTTTTCGGCCAGTTTCCTAAACATCTCGAGTGCTCAAATCCAGGAAGCAAGAGAGGCTTCCGTAAGCTGTACGAAGCACTACATATACTAATGGCGAATCGAGTGAGTGTAAATGAGAATGACAAGCAGAGGTATCAAAAACTAAATACCCTTGTAGACATTAGACTTTCTTTTTTAAATGACTCTAGTATAGAAGGGCTGATATGGGTATACCTAGAACATGGCAAATCGAACGTATACAAAATTTTGTCAAACTATTCGATTTGACATTTTGATAAATTATCGGAGCTTAGTTTTTAACTGACAGTTAAGTTCGTATCTCCCTGCTAGGGGTAAACCTGGTTAAATCTTCAAGAATGATATGATAGCTTGCTAAGAAACAAATAGTAAAGACTCGAGAAGATATGTCATACATCTCAAATAAATAGTTCTTATAATTAATAATCAAAGAATGCTTATAAATATATCCCTATCTAAAACATGCATAAACTGTTTCTTTTATCAAAGGAAAACTTTAAAACTATCTGGCATAGTTCAATTACATCCCCTAAATATAGTAGAATGTTTGATTGAAAACATTCAAAAATTTGAACTTTATCCCTTTTTCAGCAATACCCATTTTCCAAAAGATTCAACCATGAACATTCTATTTTACATATTTATATAGATATCATTGATTATAAAAAAATGACAAAGTCTTAAATGATTAAAGAATTATTAGCGTATAGATCAACAATTGCTTAGAAATAGTAAAATGATAGATAGATAATTAGACAAGTGGGGGAAAGAGTTACATGTTATGGGCATGAAAGTCTTGATCATATAATTGCATAAGAATCAGCTTACAGACTATAAGGCAATCCGATTTGTATGTGTGTGTGTGTGTGTGTGTGGTGTGTGTGTTTGCACTTGGTACATTTAACAATTATTTTGTTGATCATAATTTGTTTATAGATAAAAGGTAAAGGGTAAAACAATTTACACAATGCACTTGGCTGAAATGGAGCAATGCCAGGACACAGGAACCTACTTACAATTTCTATCGATATCCAATGAACTAGAAGACATAGATTTCTCAATCTTTACATAATAATAGTTTATAAACTCGTTAATAAATTCATAGTGTTGCACAATGTTATCATGATAATCAGATCTCTGAGACAATGAGCTGCATGCTTAAGCTGCTTGTGGATGGGTGTGTGTGTGCAGATGTTTATCCGTTTCTTTTTCTTCTTTTTTTTTTTTGCGATTACGATATATGGTTACGACGATTAGTAGTATGAGGACCCTAGGCGTTGCGACTGCTACTTGGGGGATCAGCTTTCATTATTGTGGAAGGCTGATCCTGACTATTGCTTTGGCACACAAATGGCGCACTAGTTAAGATCCAACCGATCGCTTATCAATAACCCTCTCTCTCCAGTGGCAGCAGCTGCGCGACATCGTTCGCTAGAGAGCAGCGTCAAAAAAAATGTAAAAAAAAAACATTCCGTACGTTTTCTACACTAGAAATCCTTGTCCCAGCCACTAACATCATCTGGTGGCGGTCCCTCCGGATCGGGTGGATAGTCATCGAAGTTGGCTGTGTCCACAACGCTCTTCACGCTGGGCTTTATTGGTGGCTCCAGAGAGCGATTCTGCAGGCCCCACCAATAGAAGCCATCGAACCATCTAAATAAGAAATGCATTTAATAATAATTACAGATTTAGCTAATATTTCCCCCGAGGGGGGCGGCTCCACTCACTTGTGTTTCTGTATTTCGCTAATGCCGCCGCGTTGATAGCCCAAACGCTCGGCGGGATTATCGCGACACAGTTTCTTGATCAGATTGCTGGCGTTGCGTGTGATATTGCGCGGAAATTCGATGGCATCGATGCCCTTAAGTATAATGTTGTATGTGCGCATGGGATCCGAGCCCGTAAACGGTGGAGTTCCTGTAAAAGGCGAAGAGTGAGTAAAGAGCTTGAGAGCCATCAGAATTGGCAGTCGCTACTCACCCGTGAGCAGCTCAAACATGAGCACGCCAAGCGACCAGTAATCGGCGCTTATGTCATGGCCTCGATTCAGTATCACCTCGGGCGCCACATATTCGGGCGTGCCACAGAAAGTCCAGGTTTTGCGGCCCGTCTGCAGCTTCTTGGCAAAGCCAAAGTCCACCAGCTTCACGTATCCCTTCTCATCCAGCAGCAGGTTCTCCGGCTTCAGATCCCTGTAGATAATGTTGCGCGAGTGCAGATAGTCGAATGCCTCAACCACGCAAGCCGTATAGAATCTAGTGGTGGCATCATCGAAGTTGCCCTTATCACGCAATATCGTCCAGAGCTCGCCGCCCAGACAGCTCTCCATCAGCATGTACAGATACTTCTTGTCCTTGAAGGTCTTGAACAGCTTCACAATGAACTGGCAGTTGGCCTCGCCCATTATTTCCTTCTCGGACATGATGTGCTGCTGCTGACGCGTCTCCACAATCTGCGACTTCTTCATCTGCTTGAGGGCAAACGAACGCGAGTTGTCGCCATTCACTTGCACCAGCTCCACGCGCCCGAAGCCTCCCACACCCAGTGTGGCGATCACACGCAGATCTGTCAGATTAATGTCGCGGAACTCCTCATTGATCCTAGTGGAGTTCAAGCAGAGATAAGTGAAACGATCAAGATATATCAAGGCTCAGTGTCCAGACTTACTTTCTGCGTTCCATGGCACCCTCATCGTCATAACGATGCTTGATCTCGTCCAGGCTCGATATTAGCTGATTGAATGTCTCGCGATCAATGACCAAACAGCTGACACCCTCGGGCGACTCACAAATGATGTTGGCTGTGCGCAGATCATCTCTATAGAAAGAGAACCCTAGTCAGTTAGAAGCTAACGCCAATCGATGGCTCTACCTACCCCTGCAGCGCCTTCTCGCCAAAGAAGTCACCTTTGCCCAGCATGCGGATGAATTTCTCCTCCTGGGTATCCTGCTGCTTGATTGTCACACGCACCTTGCCCTTCGAGATGATGAAGAAGGTGTCGCCGCGAGCGCCCTGGCGCACAATATAATCACCCCGCTGGTAGTGCGTCTCCTCAAGCACATCGGAGATTTTGATCAGTGTATCTTCGGCCAAGTCCTTGAAAATGGGCACACTAAAGGACGAATTGAAGATGAATTTGCATTAAAATTGTATCTAATTAAAAACAAATAGGTAAAAGAAAAGAAAAACAACTTATTGATTTGAACGAAGGCTAAAGGGAAAAGGTGGAGAATATTCTCAAGTAGGCAAAGGCTAAAAACATTTTCAAACAATTCTGTCACCTTTTCCAGTTCAACTAGATTATAAGGAACTAGCGAGGGTAGATGATATTTGCCTAAAGCAAATATTATAAATATTTTATGAAGGATTCATATCTTAAGGAAATTCAATAGACAAAAGGTAAATAAATCCTAAATAAAAACCCTTTTGATTTGTCTTTTAAAGTAAGCCTCGCAAGCAACAGCTCTTCATCTATCATGAATCTTATTATTCCTCTATCATTGCCCTAGTCATAATTGGCTTTTATTTACCCACTCCCGCCCAGTCCAAAACACCTGCTGCCAAACTGCTAAATTGTGACTTTCGTAACGTTACTCGTCGGCTTAATCTACATCGGCTTAACTACAGCCGTCCCCTTAACTGCTGCACTTTCATTTTCATGTGGTGTAATGCATTTTATTTTATTTTTGCGCAATTTCATGCTTGAAATGTCGAAGGGGCGAAACTCTTTGAGCGCTAATCATATTATAAAGGTGCCACGAGCGCGGTAGGGGCGACAGCTCTGGCCATCAAAGGTGTTTGAAGGCGCCTGGCCTACCCTCAATGCGGCCAATTAAATGCGATTAATTTGTTGGTCACTCACGGCGCCAGCTTCGTGGCCTTAAACTGGTTGCCAACTTGTGCATCTGTGCTGGAGAGAAAAGAAAACATTTCGATGCGTTCGTTAACCGAACGATCGAAGTCTTCGGTCTGCCGGTCCATGTGTCTGTCTGTCGGTCCGTCGCGTCGTCTTTTCATTTTGAGCCATTGCACGTCATTGTAATAGACGTATATGAGACGCCCATGACCATGACGACGACATCAAAGTCGTCTGATGCTGTTTGCCCATTTGACGAAGAGAAAGTTGCACAAAAAAAAAATAACCAAACACGAACCACTAAAAAAATCCTTAAGCCAAGCGTTTTATATATATTACTTTTTTCTTTTTTTGTAATGGCCAGAAATATGTGTAGAAAGAAGAAACTACAACAACAACTTGGCGGAATTGATATAATTAAGTGCAAATGCACATTAATTGCATTTCTGCAACGAGTTGAGCAATTTGTTATTCGGCTCGAGGAAATAATGAAAGCTAAAACCTTATCTCGATGTCCAGTCCACTATTCCAGTCTACATACCTCTTGAGGAAATCCGTGTATTCCGCCTGCCGAATGAGGCCCGTTCGCATCATGATCGTCTGGAAGCATTGACGCTCGATCGCCCACAGATTGCATTCGGTGATCGCTGTGATTGTCGCCGTCCTCTGGCAGTTGTACAAAATGGCCAATTCGCCCAGCACCTTGGCGCCGGAGAGCGTCGACAGGTACTTGCCCTCGCGTGACACCTCCACGCGTCCATCTGAAACGAGCAGAGCGTTCGATTGATTAAACAAGAGTCGTAATGGCAGAGATCTCGCCAGGCGTAAACAAAGTATGGGAAAGCAGAGCGCCAAGTGTGGAAGCAAACAAATGTCTTAGTCATCGAAATTAAAGGCACAGCTCGATGCTTTCCTTCAATAACTCTCAATTAGGCTTCGTGCTACTCTTTGAACTCAAGAAGAACCCAATGAGCGAGCGACAGCAGCTTTATGAACTCCACAGAAATTATTGGTAGTCTTGAGCTTTGCTCTTTTAATTAAGGGCTTTCAAACTTAATTTATTCAGAATATAGCTTTTTTATATTTTCGCTTTAAGCTAGAGATGAATAGAGTTAAAAGTAGAGAAATCTCACTAGGGAAAATTGTATAAAAAAATCAATTTTGATTTTATCTAAGATTTGAATTGTTTGGTTCCCCCTATGGAATCTTCATATATATATAACAATAATACTATATATGTATGTTACTATATTAGAGTACAACGAACAACGTATCACAGCTGAGTTCAATATAGTATTTAGATTTCAGTTACCCCAACATATCTCTAGACCGAAAACTTATCTCAAATAGTTATTCCAATCTTTGATACTGATTCAAATAACCCGCTGGATTAGTTCGAACCTGAACCTTAAATCATTGTAGATGCTTTCGACACATATCTTAACTCTCTCTCTCCAAACTCAATAACCCAAATAAATCAACCGATTTATCGTTTCATCAATTCTCTCATATCTCTCATCTTATCGCATCCTTTTAACCTCTTCTAAGCGACCTCCTTACCACTGGTTACATCCTCGTCCTGCGCTTTGCCCGACTGCTCCTTGAGATTCCCGGTGCGACGGCGTCGCGCGTATGTGTGCACGGGCACAATGAGGCGTGGTCGCGGTATGCAGAAGCCCTCGCCGTTGAGATCCTTTGCGCTGCCATTGCTGCTGGACCCAGGCGAGATGTGACGCGACGTCTGTCTCTCGGGCTGCCTGCTCACAACTGGCTCTGCAGCAGCCGGCACTGGCAGCTGCTCCTCTAGCTGCAGGCCTTGCAGCGCCTGCTCCAGGCTGTGCCGTCTGATGTCTGGCGTTTCTGCGGCACGCGCTGTAGTCCGGCAGAAGGAGGCGGAGTGGTTGGGCATGCGGATGGTGGCATAGCGCTGCACGCTCGTCTGTGATCTGCTGAGCGGCTTGAAGGCGCGCGCTGCTTTGCTGCCGGCTGTGGGCGGAGGTGGCGGCGGCTCTGTGGGTGGCTGGAGCAGGCGCAACGGCTGCTGGCAGATGACACGCTCCGCTGGCCGATCCTCGGCAGCGGAGGAGAATGTGGAGTAGGCGGAGGAGCTGTTGCTGCTGTTGTGTTGGGCGGGTTTCGATTTGGGCGCACGCAGTGTCACATAACTGGGCGGCGGATGCTGCAGCATCGTCTGACTGCGACGCAGCGAGGGCGGCTTCACGGACAGCTGCTGCCGTGGGCGTGGCAGGCGCTGGCGTTCCGTTGGATCAACTACATAGTGATTAACGTTGGCGGCGCTTGGCGTTGGAGCATTGTCAGTTTTTGGTTTCTCTCTCAATTGCTGCTCCTCCGCCTCCGTTTCCTCCTCAGCCACCCAGCCATTGTCCAGCTGCTGCTGCTGGTGATGCTGCAGCGCCGACGGCCTGTAGCCATTCAGCTCCTTGATGGCACTCACAATGCGCTTGTCCTGCGCCTGCTGCTCCAGCCGCCTAATGTTCTCCAGCGTCATTTGATACTTGCTCAGAGCCGAGATGCCATCGAGCAGGAAACTGCTCGAGCCGGCATTGCTCGGCTGTCGGCTGAGTGTGGGCTGCGTCGTTTGCGCGCGATGGTGCTGATGATGCGCCTGCAGCCAGTTGGCCTCATACAGGGCGCTCATGGCGCTGTCGTTGTCCAGCGAGAGGCTCGCATCGACAGCTTTGCCCGGATAATGTTTGATTTTCATGTTGTTTGAGCAATTTTCTTGTTTTTCCTTGCAGCTTTTTATTATTTTTATTTTTATTACTTTTGTCAGCTATGGCTTTTAGCTGGCCCGGAGATTTCACTGGCCTGTCGATGACGCTGCTGACGATTTTGACGTGATTTGTTTTGTTAGTTAAAAGACACGACTTGGCTTTGTTTTCGTTGTTGTTGTTGCTGTTGCTGTTGCTTGTTGTTGCTTGTTGTCTTTTGCATAACCAAGCCATGAAATTCGCGCTTGGAATTTTGACGAGTCAGTGGACGGTAAAAGAAAAACAACAACTGGGGACAGACGCCAAATTGTATTTAGTTTTCTATTATTAATATTACCAAAGCGATTTCTTGCACATGTTGTTAAACTTTCCAAGCTTGCCTCACGTACATATTAAACACAAAAGCTATACGGCGAAAATGCCCCCCGAGCTATGGACGAACTACGAAAATCAAATCCCATAGTCAAAAAACAAATCCAAACCCAACAGTTGTGCCAATATTTGCAGATCTCACTGTTTGCCTTTTGTCTCTGTGTGTATTCAAATGTGGCATGTGTGTGTGCCACACACAAGTCTATAAAGTTAATAACAATTTGACTCAAGTGTTAATTATTTTGTTGCAATTTGAATAAGCGTGTGAATGAATGAGTCGAGACTTTGCCACTTTACAGAGAGTGCGCGCAGCTAATGCATTGGGAATTGCCCCCAAAACGTGAACGCAAATAAAATGATGATGAATGAATACACATATAAATAGCTCCATGGGCAGGGCATACAAAAAATTTATATATACACAAGACAAGGCTGGCGATAGGTAAACAACGCAAAGTTAAGCTCAGGTGTTCCAGTTAATTATGTGGCTGACCGAACTAAGCGGAAAAATGGATCGTGAGTCATCGGCGTACATGAAATATAAATAAGTTCGATCTGTAAATGTATTCGCATAATTAACCTACAAACCGCATTCAAGGAAAATTTATCAATGATGACGATAATGATGATGATCAGCGTGTATAACTAAATGATCTTCAATACATGAAGTAACCTGAGCGATTAAAGCAAAAAAACAAATCTTTGCACGTCAGCTCATGTGTGCGCCCTAAGCAAATGGACGATCGTTAAGCTGATCTTGATTGTTGTTTACAAGAAAAAGAAATGATAGTAGGAAAGAGATTCGAACACTTAAGTGATTAGCTGAAGTTGTAAACAGACTAAATAAAGAGATTGAAGTGATTAGCTTCACAGAAGTTGTTGACATTTCAACTTATGGCTCACTTATCACCTGCGTCATATGATCAGCAAATATTTGACTTTGGTGAAAACAAAACAAAACCAAGATATTTTACAGATCTAAACGTGCATATATAACGCTGTTTAATAGCACGATCACAATCACAATAAATTTATTCACAAACAATAAATGATCAGATCACGTATACTTAATGTTCAAATGAGCGTGAAAACTGAAAACTGAAAACAAAAGCTGTGAAGGAATCAATTTTTACAGCACAATAAATAACTTCAGGTATAATTAAAATACAAAGCTAAACAGCTTTTTCGAGAACTGGAACGTAACGCAATGGCATGCAGGTATTCTGTGCTCCCAAAAACACACACAAGACTAAAGCAACTGAATAGCTTCAATTGTTTTTAGAACAGAAACCCAAGTAAACTAGGGAATCAATTAGCACTTAACTTTAAGTTCTATAACATGCTAGTATAATGCAAAATAGATAGTAGTCATGCATCATGGAAGACTTTGATTAATGATTCAACTGTGACTAATTAGAATAAATACTAAAGAAAGATGTTGAGAGATTAGGTTTAGAAACTCCCATTATTTGAGAGCTAAAATTTGTATTCATCTATGAGAAAGTTCATATTGAGAGTCATTTAAACCGTTTATACTCCAACGATTATTTACAATTTAAATTAGATACACTTTTTTGATATTATAACTTGAAAACGATCGCTGATCAGATAGAATTTAATTAAAATTTCAATACAAAAATCTATCGATTTATAATCAATCATCTGACTAGCAAATATATGTATAAGAGTATAAAGAAAGAAATTCAGGTTAGAAAACCCCGCATAATCAATATTGAGGAAATCCCATTTATAGTTCACTCTAATGATCATCTGTAAGAAGTATACGAGCTCATTATAGAATCTGCTACTGGAATTCCCCCGAATTTACTTGGAAAAAACGTACAGGCAACACGAACTTAGGTAATGAAAATATAATAAAATCTGATAAGCTTTGCTGACCTAACCAAAAGTCAATCAAAAGGATATTAAATAGGTAATAACAAAAGAAATCGAATTCCTATAAAGCTTCATTAAAAACAAATAAAATATGTTAAATGAAAAATAAATAAATTTCAATTATCTATTATTAACAGCTGATCGACTGAGCTCATGAACCAAGTCCACTAAAACACACTCAAGATCATTAATGCAGCAAAGCTTAAAGAGCTCTTGAAAACTCTTTAAACTGAATTCCAGCAACATAACAAAAACTCTATTTATATATATATATATCGAGTGTTTGGCTAACTGATCAAACTTTTTGCAATTTGTACACAATATAAAGTGAACTTCATGCGTTTTATAAATTAACGTTCAAGGTGCTCCAGAAATGTCACATTACCATTTAAGCCAAAAAAGCGAAACGTTGACGGCTGGGAGTAACCCAGGCAATTACGTGATTGCTTTCAGTCATGCCCAAAAAAAAGGAAAATAAGTGAAAAAGAAGTAAAATTATGACTAAAAGATAGCCAGCTGACGAACATTGTTCGCCTTCAATGCATAGGCATCATCAATCGGTAAACAAAACAACAAATGTAGTTTTGTACTCTCTATGAACGGACAGCAAGCCAAACGAGTATATTGGCTTTTAAGCAAGATGCCGAACGTTATAAATGATCACAATACAATTTAAATTTGTACTTGGTTATGCTATGTTGATCAAGCCCTTTAGGGGATAATCTTATATTATGTACTCTAGACATTCTCTACAGATAGAGACAATTGGCATATCGGAAAAGAAATAATTATATGTATTTTCCACACTCTTAAGCTGACCTCCTCTACTCGTACACCCATTAATTATTGGCTCCATCTATTGAAGCGGAAAACGTTTCGATTTTGTCATACGTTTCGCCGTGAACGAGTATTATGCAGTCAGTTGCGCCGACTTCAATTATTTGACTTGTCTTTCAGTTTGTTTGCTTGTCGAGGTACGAGTATTTGCGTAACATGACCAAAAATAAATGTCTCGAATGAATGGAAATGGAAATAACTAACTATATGGCTTATCAGGACGTGTCAGAGAGACAACCTCGTGCCGCAGCTCTCGAGCTGATAAGGCAGCAGCAGGCATCGATAATGGACACTGGAAGGCAGCGATGGAATGAAATTGAAATTGAAATTGTAATTGGAAACGGAATGGAAAATGTGCGCTATGTACAAGTTGGTAAATTGAAAGGCGCCGTCAAGAGAGGCCACAGTTCAAAGAGCTTGTTAGTGTCTCTCTGTCTCCTTCTCTCTATCTATTCGTCTCTTTCTCAATGCGGAAATCCGTCACGCAGTGTTGAACAACTCGAAAACAAAAAGAAACAGCGAAAAGCACAGAGCGTATGCAGCTGGCCAAAAAGATTTTGCAATGGCTTTAATGAAACTGCTGTGCAAGGTCAACAACAAGTTGGCTAAGCCAGCCAGCCTGTCTTTCTCTCTCTGTCTGTCGCTCTGCTATATCTGTTTCTATCTCACATTGTTCGCTGATTTGAATACAATCGCAAGAATTTACACAAGCCCGTTTCAAGTTTTAGCGGCTTAACATTTGGCTTTTGGCTGCGGCTATTTATAAACGTAACGGTCGCTTCTGAGCCAGCGCCCAGACCAGCCTCAATTAAACTGAAGTTAGTCACAGAGGCAGTTGCTTAATGATTATGTGCCAAGGGCAAAAGCTACATCATTTCATGTTCACTTGATTTCTTCGCTTTGCCTGACTCTACGGCAATTACATGCAATACCATATAAAAAATACAAAAAATACTCAACAAAAAAAACTATAAACAACCTTTTTATTATATTTGCTTTCCCGCTTCCGAGCCCTGGCATCAACTACATTAAAAATTCCACTGCCTTAGTCACCTTTTCTTCAGCCTGACCGCATTTTATCAGCTTCTCTGCTTTGGCTTGCAAATTATTGTAATAAATATTTATAGCTTCTTTTGTCTGCCTAGGCCAATAAAGAAAGTAGAAACTGATTGACATTTTCAGGTAGCGCCGATGTGTGTCTGAGATCGTCTTAAAGATCTTGTTGGTTTATTATATATACATACATAGGTATATCCATATCCATATATATATTTGCGCATATTAGATTGTAGTCAAACCAGATACATTCATTGTGAGCTCATTAGCAACAATACTTGTATTTATTTATTTTATTCTATTTCTTCTTTTTTTGGCGCATTTAACAATGAATAGAATTAAGCTGGAACTGGTATTTGGTTGCTCAAAATATTGTATTTGTCCAGATACAATAAAAGTCTTATGCGATCTGATATAATTTTAAGCATTTCTTTCGAGCAATGACCATTATATAAGCAGTTTATGAACATTAAAAAGATTTATTCGATTTTTATGCGAAATTCAACTATAAACGAATCGGTAGCTACATTTTAATCATCTTTATAACGTATATGTACTTTCGATGTATTATAAATTGATGTTAATTGTTTAAATATATTGTTAATAAAATATCACTTGAACGATCATTCTATTTATTAGTAAGAGTTGAAGCTCAATTAAAAATTCCTCCATGTCTGTGCAATCGCTCAAGCCATTTCTTGCTGAATATTAATTGATATACCCTATATCTATGTATGTCATGAAATATTTTTATACATATATGTATATTACCCTTTTACAAACATTTCAAAATTCTGATTAATGACATCGAAGTGTTTTAACCCAATGACTGTATTTAAAATATCCAAACCTGATCCGGTAGAGCAACAATAATGCATATACCATATTTACACTCGGATACCTGATATGAGCCGATAAATGTTAACAGCAATATTTCGATCGAGAAATTGTAAGCACTTCGAATTCGAGAAATTGGAATGCTTGGCAATTTAATGCCTTGAGAAAAGTAGCATTGAAACAGCTAAGGAAATTCTTTAGGTATTACTGATCGAAGTGCAATTAAGGCACTCCAAATGAAGAACTGAGCCAGCTTAATATGATTTGTATTACACGAAAACTGTGAACAATTCATATCAACAAGTTCTTCAAATTCGTAAAATTCTGAACTGATCATTAAAATCACAAAAAAATTTCCATTGATAAGATTACTTTTTACAGCCTGAAAGGTATTTAATTTATGAGCAGAATATGCTTGAAACAGCGGATTGTCTTTGATCATATCTGATCATAACTGAATGATATATATTATGTATGATCATATTTTCATTTTAACTTAGCCCCAAGCCAAATTGCTGCTCATTTTCACATTATGCGCTCATTTTCCCATTGTTGCGATCATCATCTAATCGTAGTAGCATCTAGCTTGAGGCACGATCGCAAGTTACTCAATCATTCGACAGAAAAGCGCTGCCTCTGTGCCTGCGAGCAGCTGGAAAAGTGAGAGTTTCCCCTTGGCCATCTGGCGGATCTGATTAATGAACGCAAGTCCCCGCCAGGCCAGCTAAACGATCGCTTGGGACAAACTGAGTCGCCGACTTCTGAAGAAGTCAAATGGGTTACAAAGCAGAGTCCGAACGTAACAAAACGCGCGACATTAACACACTTTTGTCGTTTTGTGACTCTTTGTTTTTCATCGTCTGTCTTTTAAATACCCTATATTTTGAAAGAGCATTATGATTTTATCAAATCTATCACTATCATATCAAAAATTGAGCTAAAATCTGTTGAAGAGGATTGAGATTTGATGTTTTGGAAATAAATACTTTTACTTATATTGTCGTATATTTTATCGATATATATCGATATTATTATACACTTTGAAGGACCTACTTTGTCATACATGTACAAGAAAATACTACTTATTTTGTTCCTTATCTATTATTGACATGATTCAAGAACGATCTAATGAAATTTCAATGTTTCTGATTTGATAAGACTAATTTTCTACCCTATATGTAGCATAAATAATAATTTCTTAGATTTCCAATAATATATTTTTCATAAAACACTTCAGCTAGTCAAATCTACCTTAGACATTCAAGAGAGTATTTAATTTTTGTCACACCTGAGGTTTAATTTATTATTTCTTTTACTTTTTTGCCGTCTTGGCTTGGGTTGGGTTTCTTTGATTGTCTTTGGCTTTCGCACGATTTCTAATTTAATGTTGGCTTAAATCTTTACTTTTTAGTTATTTCTTTTGCTTGTGATGCCACATGAAATGCTGCCCACGTCTTCCGCATTTCTCTGCAGGTATAAAGTGTTGCAAAATCTGAGTTTCTTAATGCTTCACATTCTTGCACGACTCAACTGATGTATCAGACCCTGAGTGAATACATTATCTGGGCAACTATATCAATTTAATTGCTTGTCAGCGTCAAGTTACGGTTCTTTTGCCATTTGCCATTTACCATTATTTGACTTAGCTTGGAGCTTGGATCTTTACTTTTTATATACAAAAGGTTTTTTTTTTTTTTGTTATTCTGTCTACAATTTTTCGGACCAATGACCGACAAAATACAAATCCGCCAAATGTGAGGGGCCAAGCAACATGAAACAAATAGCAACAACAACACAAACAACAATAGCAGCAACAACTGTGAAAAACCACAAAAACCGGAATTCTTCAAGTGATCTTTTCGTTCAATCGACACAAAACTGTATATGTATGTATGTGTAAAAGAGCAAATGTACTGTAACTTCAGTTCCCCCTTGCTCTACCACTCAGTCCGTTATAGGTCTCTCCCTCTCTTACTGTTTTACAGATCTGCGTACCTTGGCACGCCCACGGACTGCAACAAACAGGAGTCGATTTTTTTTTTTTTTTTTTTGTTTAATACACTTTCACTTTTTGTTTTTATTTTTCTTGCTTGGTTTTTTTTTTCTCTTCTTGTTGCTTTTCAAGAATTCTCCAAGCCAACAGCAATTCGTAGAAACCGCATTGCTTGTCGCTTGCCTTTTCTACATAATTTCTGGTTTATAGCCGGGTTTCGATCTTTTTGGTTTTGTAAACAACACAGGGGAAATAAAATTGGTTCATTCGCTTGGCGTTTCGTGTTGGTTTTGCTGTGGACTTATAGAATGGGCCGCAAGGAACAATGAACCACAGACAAAACAATAGATAATGTTTATATGTTTATGTAATTGCCTTGTTGAAAATAGCGCAAAAAAAAACTTTAAATAAAACGTCTTTAAAGGCTGTGTAATTGTTGGAATGCGGCTATTATGTCTACAAATACATACACACACTTTAGTGCGTGAGTGTGTGTGTGAATGCTTGAGTATTAATATTATTTCTTCTACTTTTCATGCTCCTCTTTAAAGTGGGCTGCGTTGTTGTAATATTCCACGCGCGACGAAGCGTGCATACAATATGCAAAAACAAAACACAAGAGTTGCAGCCGAACGACACGAATCACGCTGCACGCACGAGCACGCGAACGAAACACGAGTTTCTGTGTGTGTGTGTGTTTTTTCTACAATATTATTTTTGCAGGCCGAGCGCGCATGCGCCTCGCACGTTCACTTGCTCCGCTGGCTGCTGAACGAATGATTCCCGCTGTGAGTCGCACAGCCAGCGAATGACAGACAGTGAGAGATAGAGAGAGAGAGAGCGAGCGCAAGCATGAGATTGAGCGTGAATTGTTTGGGGGATGGCCAGAGAGATCAGCACCAGCTGAGCAACAACAGTGTCTGCGCGGGTGAGAGAGAGATGCTGTGCAAAAACATGTGTGAGAGTGAATAAGCGCACACACATACACACAGTCACACATGTGTGCATATGCAGGTAAAACGTAAACGAAAACAAGTGCGTCGATAGACAAGGTCGACTCGCTAAACAGCTACACTTAACTGATACGCTTCTTGTACTCACTGATAGCTCGTAGCTCAACAAATGATATGAGTTATTCAATTAATTATGCCTATACTCAAGTGAATAAGTGTGTATATGAGTATTTTAATTAATAAAGAGATTTGTTATGAACAATATATATATTTTATATATGTATATATTTGTTTTCAATTTTAAATACTTGTATAAAGTGATAGTGGATTCCAATATACAATATGTATACAAAGACTTTTCTTAAAGAGGTGAAACTATATAATATATTCATATATAATATATTGTAAGCATTACATTTCATAAAATAATAGATATATAACAAATCGAGTTTCTACGTGTTGATTGCTATTGACAGTTATTTCTTTCTTTTGTATAGATTATATATTATATATTATATTACCAAATCAATTGCTACTACTGTATGTCAGACACATGAAAAGCTTTTAATCAGCTGCTATTTATGCCTCTAAATGAATTCGTTATCTATTTGTTGAATGTACGTAAATGTACTCGCCTTATCGCTGTATTATAAACCCAAGTGCCATATCTCTGAATACTCAAGTATCACTATGCTTCATTCATGCAATTGGCAGCGTATACATGTTGCTCACTCAGCCGAAACACTCACGATATTTGCACATCTGCAGTTCAGAGAGTATCGATCATGCTCTTGCGCTGCCTCTCTCTCTCTCTCACACACACACACTCTCTTTGTTGCTTGCAGCAGCAACAGCTGCCATGACATCTGTTGTATGTATTATTTTTTTTTTTTGGCTCCCGAGTTGTTGCAGCCGGCTTTCAAGTGCGGAGGTTGCACAGATTAAGGAAGCAACTGTCGACGCTGTTGCATGATCATCAGCAACAGCATCATTATGAATCATCATTTGGTTTCAGTTTTTATGAGGAAGCACAATGTTAACTTTCTTCTTCTTGATTTTGGCACTCGGTCTGCGACTTTTTAATTTATACATAATGCAATTAGCTTTGTTGCTGCCGCAATTAAATGCGAAAAAAAAGTGCTTGAATTAATTCGACTACTAAATTAACACGAATAGCAAACAACCGCAGCCAATCCTAAACTCGAATCTAAATAAATTCAAGCATTGGCGTGCAAATATTTAAAACAACAATTAGAAATAAGCACACCCAAAAAAACAGAAACGAAATTGAACTAACAAATCCGAGAAACAAAACTTTTAGATACCCTGTAGTTACATAGGTATTCTGTAGATGAAAAAAACTAGATTTTTTGAAGAGATTCGTATAAATCACTTTGAGTATTATAAGGGAAAACTTAAGGACAATAAATAATTAAAAGTATATATAAGTATATAAGCATATCAAATATGGATTATCGTGTTTGTTGAAATATACATTTTAGTCAACACAAATATATAAATATATTATTATTTATCTGATACTTATATGTATCTACATGTTTGATTTTTAATAATATTTTATGTAACTACCAAATCATAGGAATTACTTTAAAAAAATCATTTTTTTTTTAAACTTTGCCTCTCATTGAAATGTTCTGAAACTCTATCCCATCCACATTTGACATTCGCACAGGGTATACGAAAAATTGAAAGGAAAACTCTGAAAACTAAATTTAGGAGCTGCTGCCAGATCGCTGACATTTCGCTGCCAGCCCCAGCCAAGCCAAGCTTGTGAACTTCTCGACACGCTCTGTGCTCTGTGCTGAATGCTGTGTGGGTGTGTGCACTGCAAGGCATGCGCATTTCTGGGAGGGCACTGGAGCCAGCTGCGCGTGCGCTGCCAAAGTAGGCGCTACTTATCTGCCACAACGAGTGGCACGATCGGCAGACGGAGCAGGCGTGGGCGTCTAGAGCAGACAGCCCAATGCCAAGTGAGGAGCCGAAGTGGCAGCAGGCCATACAAAAGTAAATACTGCAGTTGCAATTAATATACATTGAATATTTTCTATTGCATACTTATGGGCGGCACTGTAAAGTGAGCCCATTTCAATGCAGTTCAAGCTTTGCATACTTCAAAGTGTCAGCTACGTTAGTTAATTTATATTTAAATTATATGAATATTTAATAATCATTTTGACATACCCATTTGGAAGATAGCTGGCAGCTGTCTCAGAAATATTAAGAGTAGATAACAGTGTCTATGAAATTGTTCCTTTAGAGATTTCACAATTTTGCACAACACTAAAAACATTGCGAATAAATTTTACACGGCTTTCAGCGAAATGTTTGCAACTTAGCGAATTTGTTTTGAAAATTTGTAAAAACGTTGTCTTTTTCTTTGTATTATTTCATTTTGACTGTTGGGTGTGTACTGTGGTATTTATCAAATCAATTAAAATCGATTTGAGAAAATTATAAAACTGTATTAGCTGTAGAACTTTCTGAACACAATGTATTTTGTGTATATTGAAACATTTTCTAAAATGATATAAAAATTTCTAATATTTGACAGAAATGGCTAATCAACATCACTCATAAGAAAGTAACAGTTGCAAAAGTTGAAAAGCTCTAGGCATTAAACTTCAACTTGAATGGATTCATTTTCTTCTATGAAAAAGACCATTTGCTTAAGATCTGACATCCTTAATGTATCAATAGCACAAGCAATCTATCATTGCAGTTGTCTTATCCTAATCAAAGAAATCGATTTCAACATTCAAATTCAGCTATATATATATTATTAAAAACCTTTTCCCTTTATTACTTTGTCCTTCCAAGCTCTATCAGTTTCAGTTTTTGTCCACTCATGGTATGTAATTGTTATTAATAATAAATAAAAAAAGTATACATTGTCTCACCTTCCATAACATAGACAATGCTGCCGACATCTCCCTCCTTGATGATTAGATTCTTGGCTGGATATTTGACCGGATACATGCAGTCGACTATTTCGCGTATTTGGGCCAAGTCCAAGTTTTTCATGAAGTCGTTATCCAAAATGGCCGCTTTGATAAGTTCACGGGAGCTGTCAATAGATATCAAATAGATATGGATAAATGTTAGGCCATAAATTAGTTACGCTTGAGGTAAGTACGAATATGGTAGCCCAACTGTCAAATGGTTACGTCCCAAAAATGATCAGTTGTGGTCTTAACAACTATTCTGCACACTTGCCGCTGACAAAGTCAAAAGGCCAATTAATTTCGCGACTGACACATATAAATCGTTTTTTATCTGCTTCGCCACTTTGGCTTACATCGAATGCAACAAGTTGTACGCAAAAAAAAATAAATAAAAATAACAAATATATTTTATAAAATTGCAACAAATTTGAAAAATGCAAGAGAGGTAGGCGTAGATGATTGCAGGGAAGGGGAAAAGATGGGGGAGAGGCTATGCCATGTGCCAAGTGCCATGTGCTGCCTGTAAATGTCAAATGACTTTATCTGTCAGCACAATTGACAACCAACCAGGCAGCCAGACAGCCAGACAGCCAGAGAGCCGGACAGTCAGGCTTAATCGACTTGGGCCGATTAATTAAAGCCAAGTCTTGAAATCGGGCGTAACACACTTGTCGTCGTTGGTCATCCAATTTGTAAACTCTGGCAACGCTGCGCATGTGCGTAGACATAAAAAAAATTAGCCATAGCCAGCCACGATAGTGGATGATGAGTTAGACAGCAGCACAGCCACAGAGCCAGCCATCCAGCCAGGTCGACAACGGACAACAAGCTGTGCCGCCTGTTTGGCCGGTAATCACATAGTTTTGGCACAAACACACACACACACACACACACACACACGCCAAACAACACTTACAATTAAAATATAAAAATTTAATAAACATACAGGCTACTCGTTACCAGCGATAGTTGCGCACCTAACGACGCAGGTTAGAGTCCACAATAATACACTACTCGAAATAGCCGACTATGTTTGATATATATACAACTTTCCATTCCATTAATGTATTTTATTATAACTGTTAGTTAAACTTCCCAGGTTTTGATCTATACGATCTCCACTTTAATACATTTTCACTAATAAAATAATAAATCAAAATCTTGTTAAGCTGACTTTTTATGGGCCCAGAGAATGGTACTCTTCTGCATGGAAAGTTAAATTAGATGGTTATTTTAAGGATTTTAACTGGAGTCAAAGTACTTTTACATTAAAAACAAGTTCTAAAGTCCTTCAAAAAGCTGCCTCATATTTCATATATAAACTTTATAGAACACACTCAAGCTTTTCGAACAGTGTAATCATCGTAGATGGCTGTAAGATTTAGCTGTTGCCACAGTCTTCGTTGCCTAGGAAGCGACCAATTTATTTTGGCAACCTGCAAGCGCCGTCTTTTATTACATTTTTTACGAAAGAAAAATGCGTATTAGATTTCCACTAGCCGACCGAAAGTATATTGTGGGTAATCGAAACAAGTTCGACGCCAAGAGTTCGATGTGGTGCGTGGCTGTGGCAGCAACACCCGCGGCGCTATTCCGACGCCACAAGACGCCTTTAAATACTCTAACATCAAGGTGTTTCAAAGTTTATTAACTATTGTAGCAATAGGAAAGAATTGTTGAAAATTCGACAAGTTTTTTTAAGCATTAAGTTTGAAAACTAGAAGTAATGTAATATAAGTTATGTTATAAATAATACCAGGCATAAAAGATATTAATTAATTATGTATCCCTGTATTGCATAGAAATTTAAGAATGATTTTACTTGGGCAGTCTGCGTAATATAGAAAAACTTCAAGCTTTTCTTTCAAAATGAAATGCTTGCTTTTAAAACTATTAAAGTTAGATTTGTTATAATTCTTAAAGAGCTAAAAAATTGAAATTAACCACCGAGATTTTTAATATACATACTAAAAATATAATGTTAAAATATTTGAAATTTTTTTTTGAATTTGAAATTTTCTAAATGATCTAATCATATATTAAATTTGGTCCATAGTTGTTGGCTTGACATAGAAGTAAGTTACTCCTCTCTCTCTTCACTTCTCGTGCAAATACATAATTTTACTGTGCCAACATACTGTAGTTTAACATTTTCATCGAAATAGAACTCCATGCGATATGACTTGAAATCAAATAGAAATTCATGCAAGTCTAAGGCCAAATTTACACTCTAAGCCCAAGGCAAAGAGTTGCTTTCTGCTGTGAATCACAGCGTCTGACTCTTATCTGGATTCCTGTAATAGAATAATCGCAACTTAAGCAGGGCATGCTCTAGTTGATCATGCTGCAAACTGAGTTGCATTTGATATGCGTAAATTAGCATTCGCACAGCAGCACAGCAGGCGAAAAATGCGTGTGGTGTGCAATTTGTGTTGCCCACGGTGCAAGCGATCGCCCCATTGGCTGCAAGGCTGCTCGAATGCCCCGCCTCCCCAAAAAAAATAAAAAGCAAACAGACGCCAACGAGTCGCCGAGCTGCACCTTTTTTCATAGGCCAGCCTCCCAAGACGCTGTCTTGCGAGCCAGAGATTTCGCATTGCGGGTGCGTTTCAATTATTTGCAGTTGCCTTTTGCTTTCAGACCAAATTGAGTGTGCAAACGTCGAAAAGCAGTCCAACAATCCTCATAAACCACCAGTCGAACAGCTCGAACGCGAAACCAGAAGGTATAAATGACACTCATTGATATATACATACATATACATATATATATGCGTGTGTAATTAGAGATAAATAAAGATTACTCGCGGGATTTTGTAAGCTCTAAAGTGGTATGTGGGCAGCTCAAGGCGAGAAAGCTTTTAAATATCATTTAGCGACTTTTATGTTGTAAAGTGTTGATAAAATATATGGGCGAGCGCGACAGGAAGCGA
>NW_022045990.1:0-18687 GCF_001654015.2 Drosophila navojoa
GTATCTGTATCTGTATCTGTATCTGTATCTGTATCTGTATCTGTATATGTATCTGTATCTGTATTTTTATCTGTACCTATGTAATTTTTTCCAACCAGAAATTGAAATTAATATGAAATTATGTTCCCTTATAAATTTAGTAACAAATTAATATATAAAATATTTTTTTCCGCAATTAAATACACAGAATATTGTTGCTGTCAACACATAATTATAAAATTGAAAGAAAAAAATGTAGTAAAAAAAAAAAAAAACAATTATCTGAAAATACCGTTAGCGCCGTACGACCCACAAGCCAACTGCATAAAAAGTTTTTGGCACTTTTAATGAGTGTTTCTTTGGCCACTGGCAATGGCAATTTAAGAGGTGGCAAAAAGTTTTGCCACAAGGCCGGAGGCAACATCATCTGCTGGCCCGCAAAACATGCGCTTAATTGGGGGCATTGGGGGCGGGTGTTGAAGGAAATGAATTTTATATGACAATGAGTGCTAATGGCTGCTCGCACGCAAAGTGCCTTAGAATACAGACTCTACCTTATCTACAAGGAAATCTTGAGCTCTCGCATGTCTGGTAATTATTAAATGCATGTCTCTTTGGCCTTTCTCTTTGCACAAATTTAAAAATCTATTAAATATCACACCTTGGAACTTGGTAAACAAACGTGTAATAAATTTTGCAGCAAATTCCCTAATGCGATTGCACAAACAGCAGCCACAATGCGCGCCACAAGCACATTGAGAGAGAAATCGCCCGTCCAAGAAACACACAAACACATATGTTTGTGTGTGTGTATGTGTGGGTATGTTACATATGCACTAAGGATATCTGATCTGCCAACTGGCCAAGGAGCCTTGCTCGCCTCTCGAGCATTGTTAGCCACGATTTATGGCTGCCCCGCATTGGGCAGTTATTTATTTTATTTTCTTGTAACAGAAAAACTGCACATGGCGCCATATATGGAAGCTGGCTATTTTCTTGTTATAATTTGAGCACAAGTTTTGTCTAAGCAATTTTAGTTTTAGTTGGAATAAATTAATAAACTATGAAGCAAATGAATAATTAAATGTCAATTCCAATTATATGCCTGAGAATGTATAAAGGACATATAATGAAAGAATCATGCTCTTTAAATATCTTCATCTTCATCAATTCGTAACGAAGACCCTGAAACTGAATCCAGCATATAATAAAAGTAAACACCATGGCATCTAACAGTTGTCCAGGATAACTGTATCCAACGGGTGTAGCCCGCAGCTTGTGTAACAATAAAATAACCCTAAATATTTTTATGACTTTCGCCTCGTTAGGAACAAAGCGATGCATTGAGAAGCAGCAAACAAATATTACATATATATATACACGTATAGTACATATATTTTGGTATATTCTTGATTTTGTCTTTTTTGGTTGTTTCAATAAAAATCTTATGACATATTACATTTCTGATGGTTCATTTGGCTAGACGCGAAAAATCTACTGAGTCTGTTTTTTCTGAAATATTCTGAATTCAAACTCAATGAAAATATATCAATGAGAACAGCATTAGTTCAAGTTCTTGATTTCTTTGAGTTTGTCTCACACTTGAATTCCTTAAAGCTTCTCAGCTCCATTGAATCTCTGTGCTTTTTATTAACTCTGCCACCTTCCAAACATTCCACTGAGAGCATTTCATCGTTAGCATCCATGGCCACCCACCGCCAACCACATCTTTAATATTTCGGCCCGAGTTGTTCACTATTTGTAGGTTCACTAATCACCTCTCCGGCTGCCCGCATCCGGTTTTCACGCTGGCAGCTGAGGGGAAAAAAGCAAAAATATTTGTGCTCGATATTGATTTATTTATATGGAGAATGGCGCCAGAAACAGGAAAAGGCCACCTTATCAGCAGAGTAATTTTTTATAAATTTCCCAGCGTTTACTGAGCTGCTGGCCATAGATCAACTCAAATTGCATCAACTTTCGCCCTATATATAAGATAAATTTGTGACTTTAACTAATATTTCTAGCTGCTAGGAATACAAATGGCTTGGAAGTGTTTAAATTTATTTATGTGGGGGAGGACCGTAGATAAGTATTTCAATTCCCGACAATGCAAAGCAAATATTATTTTACTGAGTTTTGTCACCCTCTCGTCTCGCGTTCGCATTTCCTGCATATTGTTTGCCCTCAAAGACTGCGTGTTGGCATTTCGCCTGTCTCTGTGTGTAGAGACGTGCACATTTGCAATAGGCATTACTGGTTGACATTTACCAGCACAATATGTGTATGTGTGTGTGCGTGTGTGCACTAAATGGAACGCCAGATATTCGCATCCTTTTAGCTAGCTTAAGCAGGCAGCTTCACAGTCACAAAACTCTTGGAAAAATCATTTTAAAGTGGAAGATAAAAGTTTTATGCAGCTTTGGTCTGGATTATCTGTGGTCTCAGTATTAGGACTCATACAAGCAGCTCACGTGCTCTACATAAGTTATGCAAAAGCTGAGTAACTAACATTTAAGTGAAACACTTATACTAGCTAAACAATAGATTACATTTGATAGAGATAATAAAAACTAAAGCAAATTCAAAATTAATAATAAATACTCAATTTTCATTCAAAACTACCTTCCTTCTATTAAATTCTCTCAGCCATTCATGCTTGCCGGCTAAGCCAGCCCTAAGTATGTTCCTCACTTCCTGTGGCTTTCGCTTTATTAAGCGCTTGTATTAACAAAGCCTTGCATAGTAAATATATAAAAATAGTTTTCGAAGCCAACAAAAAGTGGAATGTGAGGCAGACAGTGCATTATGCTGTGGCCAGCTCGACTTGGGTCGCGTTTACGTGCCACGTTATGTCAGGTAAAACTTACGGGAATGTAAGTCAGAGGGCTTACGGAAATCCGCTTGTAACAATGTAAACGGCAACAAGAGGAAACTGCGGAAAACTTTTGTGCTCTCTTTCGAATGGAACGGAAAATAAACGCTTAACAAATTAAATTAATTAAATAGTGTTTAGGGAATGCACAAACGGCATTCACAATATAGAATATGCTAACAGGCAAGCGACAGGCAGCAGGGCAACTAGTCCATAGGTAGGGTCAAATGTGGAGAGGAAGCCATCTAGGTTGGTAGAATCGGAATAGGAGAGAGAGAGAGACAGAGAGAGAGAGAGAGAGAAACTGATTAAGAGTTCTTTGATTAAAAAAAACTTGATTAGTTAAAGGCAAATTTAATATTCATTTTATTATTATTTTATTTTTATTTTTGGCTTTACTTTATCTAATTCAATTTATAATTCAGGTTATTTTATTGTTAGTATTATATTAAATTTCATTTTAATCTAATCCTATTTTATTTTTAAGTTACTCTTGTATTTTTTATTTTCTATGAGTTATTTTATTTATAAATTTTTTAATTTAGTTTAATTTGTATTTAAGCTATTATTATATTTTTCTTTTCATTCTCTGATTGAATTTTGTATATTATTATATCACCAGACAACATATTGTGAACGTAGTACTCTCAGAATATTTTTCATACTCTTGATCATGATAATACTCGCAGAAAGTAATCAAATTACATACATTACGTAGTATCTTACAGCCACATACTTTCGATTCCAGTAAAGATTCTCCCCATCTGAAACTCTCTCCTCATTTCACATTAATTGGCAGATCTGAAATGTGTTTCTTTTGGTTAAACAGGCGATACGAATGTCAGCTCTCCACGGCCACAATCCGCAAGCCGCAGCCCTCAGTCAATTTCCGATTTTGCATGTTTTTTTTTTTTCGATATCAGCTGTTCTGTCATTTCGGTCGAGCGATGGCGTTTGTGCCTTAATATGTATCACATATACCCTGCTGGCTTTATAGATATTTTTTTTTATTGTTTTATTTGCGCTGTCCATCATATGGCAAAAAAAAATATTTTTCCTGTGCTTTTTTCGTTACACAGCCATTGTTGGGCTCTTCTCTGCGGCAACAAAGTAAGCCCTGCTTTTGTATCATGAAACACAGTTTACGTTTTACTCGTGTATTTTCGCAAATTGGCGAAATTTCTTTGTTGCGGGCTTCAAATTGGGCATACAAGTGCAGCTACTCGTCGCTAGATGGCGCTCGTGCATCCACACTCACCGTAATTGGAATGCAAGCAATTGTAAACTAAAATCGCGCAGCAGCTGGGGCATAAATCATTTGCTGAAAGCCATCGACAATTGCTCTAAATGAACATTGTCTGTCCGGACTAATAAAGTATTCCCAGCTTCACCGATTCAATGCAGAGTGCGCGTTTCTATGCGGCGCAATTAAAATCAGCGCCTGCACTGAGTGTTTGATTTGCGCATAGAAATGTAAATTTATGCACACGGATCGTTTCACTGCGAATCCAATGCGGAATTGAAAATCATTGAGCAAATGCATGCGCTCGCTGGGAAAATAAATGACATTGATTGTGCCTGATTAGGTGTGAACATTGCAGTGGTGCTCAAATAAACTGCAATACGATACTTTTAACTGAAAGATAACAGATAAGCGATGCGGTCACGGAAACATTTTGGTTTTAAAATAATTTTTGAAAGTATTGTTGGTTTTTGTTTATTTTTTATTTAAAAGCACATGAATTTTTTTGATTTATGTCAATAATTTTGTGGATTATAAAACGCGTTTCTCCTCCAAAAGTATCGTTGTCAAATACTATTCAAATTCTTTTCTTGAGTCTTTCCATCAAGTAAGCCTAAAAATTCTATTGATTAATTATACATAGATGTATATTTATTAAAAAATATATAAGATTAAGATTAATAACATAGTACAATTATTTATTAGTACTTAGAATAAAATCAATGATATTTAAGCATATACAAATATATAAATAAATATATGCAAATAATTTTAATTTCCATGCGTATGCGTAATATTAGATAAGTAAAATTGTGCCCATAGTATGCAATATTCTTTATAAACGTTTCTTCTGATTATGTGCACTTCGCATACATTATAATTCTGGCAGCTAATAAACGTGTTAAAGATTTTAGCAAGTATGCTCAGGGATTACCATAAAAATTGAATTCATTGAAGGCGAATAGTCTTTGCCGGCTCCCTTGAGCTTAGCAGCATCAGTTTTATGAAATTTCCGCTAATCTCCGGCTTTGTTTGTGGCAAATTAATTATATTTCCACGTGCGCGCTTTAGGCCCACTGCCAACTGCTATAAACAAAGCAGAGTTAATAGAACAAATATACGAATATATAAATATGTTTGGTATAGAGCGGAATTCAAAAAAAGCAATTATTAATAATAAAAATAGAAATTTAGCTATTGTATTTGTATGATATTCAATGCGAAATACTATTTGTATTGGGCTAAATAAAGTATTTATTAATTTTTATTTACATTTGCCGGTTTGCTTATTTGATTAGAGTAATGTGGCTTTAATTAAAAACTCGTTGTATTTGTCATTATTAATTATTTATTATGTATCATGAGCGCTGTTTGATGTGAGTGGCAGCGAAGCGAAAGCAAAAGCAAACAATATCTATATGAAAAGTAATTGAACTAAATTAAATCAAAAACTAAACAAATTTAAAATTATTATTTACGAATGAAGCGTAAGAGGCCACAAATGGATTTCGCTGCGATTATGTGGCTTTTCACTGTTTTACCAATTAAAATGTACACAAAATTGTTGCCGAAAATGCAAATAATATTTTTATAATTAAATACAATTATTTTTATTGCATAAAATTGCGGCTTTACTGTCAATATTGCAATTTTTTTTGTCAATTGAAAACAAGTTTGAAAGCCCCCTTTCCATTGACTTGACGCAAATAAGCTGAAATATTGATTTTAAATTATGTTTTGTGAGGGACTCGGGCATGCGGCACTGTAATATAAACACTTGCGTTTCATACTCATTCGCAAATAGAATTAGGCTTAAGAACTTATGTTCTTTCTTATCAATCAATCATACTTGGCTTGCGTCTCCTTCGATGCGTGTGCTTATTCAATTTGGCTATTCAGTGCTCTTTTGATCCTCTTATAATTCATTCTAAGCGACAGATTGGCACACACCAGCCGCAAATCGTTGCCCCACTTCACACCAAATGCAAATTGAAATATCGCGTGAGTGAATTACTGAGTTGCCCTTCCATCCAGCCTCAAAATTTATGAACGGGCTGCATAAATCATTTCTGAGCCCAAGTCATGTTACACATATTGGATCATTTGCATGAAAATGGATGTGAGCACAATCAAACTGATATCGAATAAGTCATGTAATCTACTCAAATGTGTTATTAGTCATACTTAGACTAGTTAATGCTCAGAGCCGATTACAATAGATAATATTTGTGCATAATTATTGTATTTGATATGGCCTAGTCTGGCGCATGACAATAGAAAATATTTATGCATAATTCTTTAGCTCAATTCCTCAGCTCAACTCAACTCTGCTGCTCAAGAGCAAATTTTTCGATATGCTTCACTTGTTAGATGGATTTTCGCCTTATACATTTCCATATCAATAAAACATTTTCTGTGTTTCTTCCCTCTCGGTCCATTAGGGCGCGTTTGTGAACCTTTTGGCTAGCACAGCGCAACGGAAATCCAGCTTGGGACCAAGACATATTTAAATTCCGGACATGTGCTGAAAATGTCGAGCAGTTCGATATACATAAGTGTATACGTTAAGTGTATAGTATATTTACATTGCTTGGGTCGCCAATGGAAATATTGGCGTTGCCATTGCCATCGCCCTTGCCAGGCAACGCGGAAACCAATTCGTCCCCTGGCACGACTGGCTGAGCAAGAAGAATATCATAAAAGCTGACACATTTCATGCCATTCGAGCCGAATTAGCAACGCCTCCAATATTGTCTACATTTTTCTGCTTAAGAGCACAATGAAAATCAATCAATTATATGCCGAAGGCACAAAACTTTTCCACTCTATATTATGTATTTATATATTTACTCGGAAGTAGACTGTGGTTGCAAAAATATGATATACTTTTATCATACCTATAGCTAAATAAGAATATAGCATGATAAGCATGCTATACAAAAATTGCAGTAGAGCAGGGGAAAGTCTATTAGGTAGTGGCCCAAGTTTGAAGAGGAAAAATAATTGAAGGTCAGACAGTGATGGGCGTGGCACATAGCAGCTGTAGATAGAGGGACTCATGTCTGGGAATTTTTTGATCGATTGCAAGTAATTTAATAAAGACATATGCAAAGGCAATATGCAAACATGACAGTTGAGCAGAAGAGAGTAGGGTCAAGCTCGAAAATAAAAGAAAAACAATAATTGAAGGTCAGACAGAGTTGGGCGTGGCAGCTTACAGCTATAGACAGAGGCACTTCTGTTCATGATATGGAATTCCATAATTCGTGATCCAAACGAGCGCTCACCATATAAAGTAAATGCCTTATCGATGTAGAGCGCATCCGCTCAATGGCATAACTTAAATTTAATACGAACTCAAGTTAATGTTGCTCCCCAGCGTCTGTTTGATAAGCCTAACTTTGTCATGGAAACCGAGCCGAAGTCAGTTGAAAGTTTGTGCAAAGTTAAGCGATTCCTTTGTGACAACAAATTGTTTTAAATTCGAGGCGAAACTTTGCAACTGGCCCTTATACAACTTGGCCATAAACTAGACAAAAGTGGTAAGAGAAACACTGTTTACTCGACGTAACGCATACGCCATGTGTGCACAGGAACATAAAGCCTTTTTCTTATACTTAAAGTTGACTTCAGTTTAGGTTTCAGTCAGGCAACCAACGTGGCACAATTACTGTAATTGATCAAATTTAACCAAAGACGGGATTTAAAACGCATTTTCAATTAGCACCGCAAATGTCATCAGTCAAGCCCCAACCGCAGCTAATAATGAGCTGACAAATTACGGGCATCAGCAAAACAAGCGAACAAACAAACAAATAGAGAAACAACAAACAGCACGTGCCCGGACAGACATCTTACTGCGGGTGCGTGACATTGTGTGAAAGCAGGCAATTCCTGCCCTGACAGCCTGTATGAATAATGTCGCCTGCTTGCAGCACAAACTTCAACACAGAAGTGCCAGCTCGCATAGCTTGACTAAAGTGTCGCGTAATTTATTTCTCACCTCTTGCGACCGACTGACAAATGGTCTGATAATTTGGCCCCGCACCAACTGCCGTATTTTGTGGTATCCTCCATTCTCACAGGCATAACATAATCATTTCGGTGAGGTATAAATGTATATAGACGATGACAGGGCTAATTAATTGGACTATACGCCTTACCAGAGCACTGATATAGTATATTCAAATCATGGAGTTTCACTTTAGAGAAGCTAAAAACTATTTGTGAGCTCTTTTAGTTAGGGTAAAGCCCATTGTAATTTTCAATCTCCCGAGTTAGAGTATTAACAATTGCATCTTCTTGTCATATTCCTCACTTTATTAAGTCGTTTGAGATTCTAAGACATTCAAGTCGCCTGCTGTTAATGCCATTTCCTGTTGGCATTTGCATAATTTTACAACTGCCCTGAAAATTTGTCATCAAAAAACTATCAAACAAATGTCAACAGCTGTGGCTCTAAAGTTTTGCCTTTTCCCAAAGACATGCTCAGCCCCAACCCTTGTGTTGCATCCTTTAATGTTCTTGCGAGTTGCCATTGAAAAGGCTGTTAGGCAAGGTTTCTGCATATAGATAGCGTGAGGTGTAAGCGCTTTGCATGCCTTGAATTATTTTAGTGAAGTTTTTCGGCTAGCCGAAGCTTAATTTATATAATTTATTAATAATAAATGCAGCTGTTGGCTTTCGTAAGAAATTTTTAAAATTAAAAAATTATATAATAGAAATAAAATAAATATAAATATAAAATAAATAAAATAAATATAATAGTTATACGTGTGCTCGTGAAGAAACCTTTGCAATTCTCTGTTAGAAAATACTTATTACATATATATGTGTACAGTATGTTCAGGGGCTCATTAGGCATTCCATTTCCGCCCAGAACTATCATGAGTTACCATTAACATATTTGTGTTCTGAATTAAATGGAAGCCGTGTTAGGCTGGCAGCCAAACTTCCTGTGCCCGGAAATGCCTTAGCGCACATCATCTCTCAAAGCAAATTTGATCACGCAATCTTTGAAGCTAAAGAAATACGATACAAATATTAAACAATAAAATATAACAAAGGTTGCATTCATACAATTTAAGACTACATATTTAAGACGTACAATTTTGCTCTTTATATTTGATTCTAAAAAACAAAATTAAATAAAATTCAAAAGAAAATATATTTTTCTTTAATTATTTATATGCGTATTGATGCTCTGGTGCCTTGCAAATAAATGAACTGAATATATTATTTAAATATTTCACACCTTTTTAATTTAATTGAATGCGAAGACAACCGCCGAGCAGCTCAGAAGAAGCTCTGATAAATTACCGAAGAAATCCAATTCAAAGGAGAGCAAATTATACAGAGTCTTGTGGCAAGGATTCGCGTTGCACTTCGCATCGACGCGCTGCAATTGAATTAATTAAATGTTAAAATGCTTTTTTCCCATTCTCTGTAAATGTAAATTTATTGGTTTTTGCTGCACGAGCTGTAATAAAAAACTTTGCTTAAATTGCAATCGACGTTAATTGCTTGAGAGAATTCAACTAACGAGGCCATTTAAACGAAGGGCTAACTTAAATATGTATATACATATACCAACTATATTTAATACTATTGATTATTTAAATGAGGTCTAATGAATCAGGCTACAATTGCAATCTCACCACTTCCGATGCAAATTCTCTAATTAATTCGACGCAGCAGGCATAAAATGCAATTTAATATTGGAAAATGGTTCGCATGATGAAATACTTTGCGCCATTATTAGATAATTTTGATTTTTGGCAAGCATCAGTCTATGAACCATATTCAGTTAATTGCATTTGCCGATATCAATGTAAATTATGCTGCTGGAGTCGGCCATCAATTGGCAGTAAATTCAATGGAGAAAGTCAATAGAGAAAGTCAATTATCAGAATTAATCACAAGCCATTATGTCAATAAATAACGTGGCGACTCTTGGCAGAATCGGCGCCGAAGGTTAGCCAGAAAGGTCAGCCAATGAAGCGAAGATAATTTTCCATTCACACACAGCTGAACCACATGATATAAATTTCATGCGGGCGCACATCAATCATAAAGATGGATATACATTAGGGCCCTTCGGCAAACACATTAACCGGGCGCATCATTTCGTGTCGTGTGTTTGAGTTAACAATCATTAGCTGGGTGTGCGAGCGATGTATGTGTGTGTGTGCGACTCTGTCTGCGGCTGCTGCGGCTGCGGCTGCTCCTGCTCCTGCTCCTGTTGCTGCTCCACTCAGATTTTATGTTATATATCGAAGGTTATGACTTTAATTGTAGACAAAGAAATGAGGTCAAGCCGTGCAGCGTTGATTTATTCAACTTCTATTACATACACATCTGTCTAGCAGCTACTCTATTATAGGCTGAGCCATTGATATGGAAACTTTGGGCGTAATGGTTATGTCGAAATGTATAGAAAGAGGCATCAGGAGGCGTGGCAGATGAGCCTACTTTAACTGGAGAGTACAGAAATTTATTATAGACCTGTCTGTTGTACAAACTGATCAAGTTTATTTTAAATAATATATGACTATTGCCATTGTATATACACATTTCATTGAGGTATTTCCTATAACTATTCCATTAAATGTTACTTCTTAGTATTTCTTCTAAGTATTGCCGCTAAGTATTGCCGCTAAGTATTGCCACTTAATATTGCCTCTGAGCAATGCCTTCATTTCTTCCAAGTACTACTTCTATGTAAGTATTTCTTCCCAGTATGTGTAAAAATAAGTATGTATTTACCTTGATAATGCTCAGCTGATCACACACTTCACTTCACTTCACTTTTCTTCACGACTGATCCTCACCTCCGACTGAAGAAATGATGCAGCTGCTGCCCTTTATATAGGGCGACTTTCTCTCAAAGCTCAAGGCGCTCTCAAATGCTTAGCCCGGTGCCAGGTAGACATCGTTGCAGTCGAGCTGTAAATGAGCAATGGGAACACTCTCAGTTGCTTCAAGCATTCGAGCTTCGCTTTACTGAACTATAAATACCAAATGTATGCTGCATACATACATATAGACAACTTAAGGATCTCTTGACGTTCTTCTTCATCCCCAGGCGGATAGACAGTGAAGTAGACGAAGAGATAGATGGAGAGACAGACTGTAAGATCGACAACGAGACAGATGTACACAAATACATACGAACATAATACATACATATGTATACAAACAAATACTTTCATTACGCTGCTCAAGAATATATATTTGCGTGATAAGACTAAATGATGATATGATGCTAAATAACTTATATACACTAATATAAATATTATTATAATAAATTCAGTGGTTCCCGTAGTCGAGCATTCTCGAGAATTTATTCATATTACTATATACATATTATCAGAAATAATAATAATATGAATGCCATGCACAAAATATACTCTCTATTCAAGCTCGTTCCACGGAATTGAATTCCATTTTCACTCAGTGTCTTTTATTGCATTGAGTGTAAATCGCATTAGGCTGGCGCCTCGTGTTGGCCGGGCCACAAATAACATTTGCAGATTTTTCTCTCTTTTCCAAATAGAAACAGCGCTTATAGCTGTAAATGTTAGCCGAAATGGGTGACAGACATACATTCGCATATATGTATGTATATGTATCTCTGGGGTAACCAAATTGAAAGCTTCTGCTGCTCGCTTTTAATTAAAATCATGTGGAATTATTGCCCGGACGTGGTGAGGCCCTACACCACCTGCTGAAGCAACCCCCTTTATTACGCCCTTGCGCTCGTTTCAAAGTCACAAATTCGTGGAATTGGATGCTGGGATAACTATAAAACTATAAAATGACGTTGCCCATGCTCCCATATATGTGTGTAGGTAAATCAATGTGAAGTTAAGCTGGCGGCTGTTTAATTACATTCTCTAATTGAAAGTTACAATTTACCGCAATTACTAAACATAAAGTAAAGCTCTTAATTGCTGTCAAACACATGCATAGATACCTGAGAGTGTACAGATACGTTGATTAGTAGGCCTTGCCTCCTAAAAGGTTCGATTCTCGTCCTTTTTTATATTTTTGTATTAAAAAGACACAAAAAAAATTCTTTTTTTTCAGCCTTTTTTATTCAGAATGGAACCCTGGATATCGTCAACCTTCATCTTGATGATTCTGCTGGTCCACGTCCGCACCGGGAGTGTTAGGCATGGACTGTTCGAGCTGAACTTGCACAACAACACCGACATGGTCATGGACATGTACTTGCGGCCGGCCGAGTCAATGTTATCGGAATCGTATTGCAGGCTGTTGCTGTTCAAGCTGCAGGGCTCCGAGTGTCCTTTTATGAGAGTGACCTTTCACATCCTTATAGCGCTGCCGATCTACAACTTGATGTTGATTGTGATTTGGTACGTTTTGGCCTTACGATTTCTATCCCTTCATCTCAATTATTTGCCATAGCTGGCAGCTGAACAGAAGTGCATCCCATAGCGCTGAGCGCATTGTCGTGGTGCTGCAGCCCATTGTTCCAAGTAGTCGGCTCGATCCACCCGCCGTGCTAGCCCCGCTTGAGTCCCCTTTGCCATCTTTTCCCCCTCTACCTCCGCCTCGCTGCAGGCGACGTCAAGCTCCTAAGCCGCCGGCTCGTGCTCTGCGACACCAGCAGAGCTTCGCCAGCGGCTATCCCAGTCAAAGGGATCCCTTTGCAGCAGTGCAAGGCTCTTGCAATCCGGATCAATACAAAATCCTACGCCGGAATCTAAAGCGCGTGCTGGAAGGACTGCAGCAGCCAGTGCCCACACCCACAACTCCATCGCTGCCATTGCCGTTGTGCTTGGCCAAAGAAGACTCCATCCAATCCTCATCGACTGTTCTAAGTCTCGAAGCGCCCAAAAAGAAAACAAAGTCGCGAAAATTATTTGGTACGCTGTTCAAACGCTTGACCAAGGTTTTTGTGCGTAAACCCAATCCGGCACACGACGATGAAATAAGTTCGAGCAGAAAGAGCGCCGACAGAGAGACCAACCGGAGCGGCATATTTCATCCGATTTGGAAGCGCATAAAAACTCGAGCCAGGCGCAGACCCGAGGCCCAACCGATGCCCTTGAGCAGCAGCGAATCGATAAGCACCAATGGCAGCTCCCAATGCATATACTCCTGCTAGAGCAGCAGAGAGTTCGACTAGAGAATGCTGCGTAAGAGGATTGCGTATTCATGGAATGTTTCACAAAATGTGATTTTACTGAGGTACAAAAACTTTCTATATTTTGTTACTATTTTATCAGATTTTTTGTAATAAAAGCTTTTAGGCATTTGATTTTAGCAAGCATATAAAATCTATTCGAATATACCTCTTATTTAGTTGCACCTTAAGCAGAAATATTTTTAGCCAATCTTTATTTAAGTTTGATTTTGCGCTTCGCTTGCCGAGAGTCGGCATATCCCCCACAAACCTCTCACATATTTGAGCGTAATCCAATTTCATTGCGGCTTTGGGAGCTGGCGGCGGCCTTCAGTTATTATGCTGATTGTGTTGACACGCTGATTGTTGTTGGCGAGCTGCTTACTAAATATTTAAGGGGCCCGCCGCTCGCTCTGCGTGTTACCTGAGATTGAGCCCAAATACATAAAAATTCAATTTGATTTGTGCAAATTGACCGACAGGTTCACCAAATGATTCACATAAATTTGCAAGTGTGAATGTGTGAGTGAGCTGAACTCAAATCCATTTAATGTATTCGAAAAAAGGTTAAAATGTTTGACGATGGCGACCCGAATGCCGAATGTCCTGAAGATGTCTTTACTCTATACAGAAGCTGTCAAATGTTTCACTTCCCCTTTCAGGCAATGCCAATAAAAAATACTTCAACTATGCCGTAAATTTTTATATTTTCTATAAATTCAATTCAATTTCAATTAGGCAAATTATTAAGCTGATTTCAGGGTAATACTTGACTGAAGATTTGCCATTCAAATTCAAACGTTCAACTCAATTTTATTGGGTTCTCTCATTGAGCTCAATAAAAATAAGAATTTACATTTTTATTTGCATTTGGCATGAGCTAGGTTGTAGCCATTTGATATATGTATACTACGTTTTACTGTTTTATAACTTTCTATTTCGTTTCTCAAATTGTTGTAATTTTTTATGATTTGTTTGAGGTAGGCATATCATTACTTTTATATTTATTGCGCGTTTCAAAACTTTTTGGTTTTTAATGGGCTATAAAAATAGATATTTTCGAAAATCAAAATTGGCATTTTAAGTCGTCTAAGCCGGAAGCAATTTAGAAATCATCCCCTCTTGTAGACTTACTTGAATAATAAATAATATGTATTTGGTCGAAATTTGTGTATTTATTAAATTAATTTATTTTCTGCCAAACTTTGAGCATTTAACCTTGACTTGAGAATTTTAAAAACAAAATATTCATAACATCCGAATTTTATAGCTTTCCAAGTGTCAACGAATTTTTCTCGCCGCTATTAATCAAAAGTGAAAAGTTGTTTTAGCCTCCACAAATTTGATTGATTATGCGCGGAAAATTCAACTTTCCGCTTAGTCAGAAGTCAGTGAACAAAAAATGAGGTGCGCCTAAACATTAAAGTTAATTTATTTATAATATAAATATGAACTCCAAGTATATTTGTAACATGCAAATTTTTCAAAACATAAAATTACCATTATCACCTTTTTCTATCTAATATATATTAGCTACAATTTGTTGCGCACAGCTCTTTGAGGAAAGTTTTGAGCTTGGGTACGAAACATCTCCGCCTGACATTGCGAGAGACTTGACATTAATTGCGCTTAGCAGTGCTGTAATTTTGTGGTTAGCCCTTTTTGGCCCTGCACGTGTTACTCCCGCCTAATGGGCGGCCGCATTAGCTCATTGTCGAGCTGCCCAGATTTGCATAATGAAAGGAGTCTGCCGGCAGCGCAGCATTTCATAAATGCTGCCCCAGGGCTACATTTGCTGGCCTTTGTTTAAAGAGGAGCAGCGTCTTGCTCTAGCGAATGTCTCGTATATATATAAACACCCGTAACTGATAGGCATGTTTGCACAGCTATCATCAAGGACCCAGCGCAGCCTTGGGCGGCATGGCCCGGCCGTGTGGCTCTTAGCCTTTAATCAGGTGCCTCTTACAAGATGTTTTGTATACTTTGGCTCATTTCAAGGGCCGCTGTCTGCCGTAGATAGGCCCAACTCCCCTTTTTATTTAGAGTCTTGCCTACTTTAAATTTTGTGCCAAATATTAAATTTTTTAAATTATTAATCTAATATATTTCGACATTATTACATTGAAAACTTTTGCTTTCTGCACTCAAATTTGTCATGTGTGGCATGTTTGGCTAACACTTCGTCCAGCAGCTGGCTGTAAAACTTTCGCCATGATACAGTTTGACATAATGTGATGATAAATGGAGTGACCCAAAAATAATAATAGTTTCAGCTTCCTCTTCTTCCATAAGGGCTCATGCATGCATAAAAGTTCACATAGTCCCAAATAGTTGTTTGTAATTTGAAAATTAAAGGCTTTGAATATGCATTAGTTTCAAAGTTGTTTCGAGTTAATTCACACATAAATAATAGATGAAAAGTGTCAAGTGTAGAGAATATAAACATATTTTGCACATTATGATACATAAGTTGAGAGTGCGAAGGCTCATATAATGATGGCCACAATTTTAATGAGAATGGCCAACAATTTGCTGGGTTGCTGAAATTGAGACGAGCCAGATCTCGTTCTAGAAAGGCAACTCAAAGGATGACAGCTTAAAGGATTTAAGGAGCAGCTAAACAGAATCACAATATATTAGTTTTTGAAGTGGTTGGGGAATTAGATAAAAGCATTCAGACCTGCTTTGCACTGGACAAAATAAATATTTTAAAATAAATAAATAAGTAAAAACGAAATTCTTAAAACAGAATTTCATGCCCTTTGTTTGCTGCATGAGCACTGAATGTTGAATTCCTGAATTATTCAATGGCCACAATGGACTCTGTGATTTTTAGCTTGTGACCAAAATTAAATTTCTGCTACGCACAATTAATTATGCAAAGCATTCAGGCAATATTTGGCCTTTCAGAGAGCGTAAAAGAAATTCGAAGAAAACTTTTGTGCCTTTTCAAATATTCCTTTGTGTTCAACAAGAAAATGTTGAAATATATTTGATAAAATTGTTGTCCTTGGTTCTCGCGCACTTGCTCTAAAAATATTAAATTTCCATTCATTTGAGCGAGAATCTGTGGATGCAGCTACACTGTCCAGTGTTAATTGAGGCAAACCTTTTAACGAGCTGTTTGATGTCCACAGACAAGGAAAACAGCAGTATAGGGTGGCCAAAGCAGCGCCGAGCTGTTGCCATTGGCCACGTTAGTGGATTTGCCCAAAAAATTGGTGTTATACACACACTTCAAAGTGGGGCTACAAGTGACACTCAATGCATTGAACGAATGCATGCGAATCCACAATGGCCTTGTGCCATTGCGGGTGCGCTCGGCGTGCGTCATGGAGCGGCAAAGTGCGTCAAATGGATGCCGGGATAGATGCACATTTTTGCTAGATATGCAAATATGCAAACTCGCCGAAAGGCAGCCAAATCAAATGGATACAGCACACGCATACACACACACACACACACAGACACACCCGCACACAGTTTGGCAAAGATTTTTGCTGACCGCGCCAAAAACCAATATCACATTTGGCAAAACAAAAATGCGAAAATAGAAAAAAAAAATCATTTTTAGTCATGCTCTCGCCTTTGTTTGTTTGAATAACTTCTGTGTGGCTGCGAACGCCGTATAAATTGCATAAAGCTGCGAAAAAAGATGAGTTTAATTTGACTTTAAAATTGCAACATTTATCAAATTGCAAGAGGTCTTAAAACTTAGGCTGCCAGCTAATTGGTGATAGAGCTGCAATCCAGATATATATAGAGTAATCCCAAAAAGAAAAATCCAATAAAAGTTGCTCTAAATATTTAAGTGATTGAAAGTGCAAGGTAAATGCGAAACGAAAGCTGCAACAGATAAAACTTGCTAGCCAAAAAAAAAAAAAAACAAGTAAATGCCATGGAAATCGACAATGTTGCAACGTAAAATGAGCAGCTGGTAGTCAACTAACTAACCACTAATGAAACCACAATGCACCACAACAAAACTAGCAATAGAACGAAAGAGAAAGACAGAGAGAGAGAGAGAGAGAGAGAGACGAAGAAAGAGAGAGTCGTAGAGTAAGAGAGAGACAACAATTAATTAACAATGCTGGCCAAAATGCGAATTGGGTCAGCTAGGGCCAGCTCGCCGAGCACGAGATAATTTTGTAAAATTTGTGGACATTGCTGTTGTATAAAACACCCACTCGACCCAACCCTGGGGTATTTGTTGACAGCACCAGCACTGCTGCAGGTAACACAGTTTTCCAACCAAATATGTCACCAAATGTGAACTAAAGAGAATTGAATTGGAAATGAAAACTAAGAGCTGAGAGCAGAGAACTGAAATTGAGCTATTAAGCTGCTTTAGTGGGTTATTAATCGAGTTCCTATTTAAGCGGGATCTATAGAGAATATCAAGTCGAATTTGAGCAGCCAATTGAGCTCTATTCAGATTAAATGTCAAACGTACTCTCTAAGCAGTCAGGGTATTCATTTTTCTATATTATTCACGCTAATTTCCGTTCAGCTTTTCATGAGCATTTTAAAATGTAATGAAATTTTAAAGTGTTATCAAATAACATATGTCCATACACACGCACACAGGCACACACAAATGGATATACACTTGTATGCCTTCTAAAACAGTTATTTACTTTGTCACTGTATGTTGCAGTTGTTGCACTTTAAGTAAGTGCAGCTGAATTCATTTTGAGCTCTGAAACGCTGCCGCCACATCGCAACACACACGCCGTAGCCAGCCGCAACGTGACATGAATAGGGCGAGCTAGCGAGCAAAACTGTTGCCACAACCTCAGCAAAGCCGTGGCCATATTTCTGATGTCTTCATTCACATATTTGCTATTCCAAAGGCACTCGCAACAGCGAGACGGGCATTAGCATTTGTGGCACATACATACATTTTGGTGGCATCTCAAAACCAAAAACAGAAAAAAGCAGACATATTCATGGTTAGACTTTTGTCTGCTGCCTCTCTCTCTCTCTCTCTCTCTCTCTCTCTCTCTCACTCTCTCCTTGATCTACCTTTCTCGCTCTCTCTCTCTCTCTCTTTGGCCAACTCATCTGGATAATTGCAGTGCGACGTCATGCCATATGCAGCATGAAAAACTTGGTCATTCAAAGCAATTCAAAAGCAATCAAAACGAGCTAAGAAAATCCTTATGTGCCACACTCAGAGGAAAACTAATCCATGTATATAATATATGTGTATGTTTTGTATGTGTGCATGCACTCATATGCATGTAAATACTTTCACTTTACTTTCAGTTTACATGCCTTTGGACTTATGGCTTATTAAGAGGTTAAATTTGATTTTAAATTATTTTATATGCGATTCAGTATAGTTGTATAAAAGTATAATAGTATAATAGTATAATACTATAATAGTATAATAGTATAATAGTATAATAGTATAATAGTATAATAGTATAATAGTAT
>NW_022045990.1:28721-48364 GCF_001654015.2 Drosophila navojoa
CACACATCACACACATTACTCACACTGCGAGCCTTGCAGCTGCGTGTTCGAAACACCCGATTTGGTTTTGATTTGTAGTTTGCCTTGAATTTCTGCTCACGTTTTTTGGCATGAATAAATAAATCCGGGATCAATATGCAAGGTTTTGGCATCACTCGCGTCAGATAAGCCCACAACGCTACATCACGCTGCAAAAATTCGGGGCGAACAATCCGTTCAACGGCGAGTGTCATAACCCCTGACAGACACTGGAAAAGGTTCTGTTTTAGACTGCAGGGGTTTCTACCTCATTAAATAGCTCAACATGTTGAGAGGCTACAGCGATGTGGGTTAAAGCATGCAACATTGCGCATACGCCCTACGGTGCCAGCACGTGTGTGCATATTGCGTAAGACAATGGCGAAATCCCTAAATGACTCTGTTACTGAAGCCCCATAAAGTGAATTGAGCGTTTAGGCAGCTGTGCGAAAGCATTAACTATAAAAGAATTCACATTATGGGAACTATTGAAGCTTCTTAAAACTTGCCTTGCATTAAAATATCAAAATGGTCATATTACATTCAAGATTCCAATTTTGAAATATAGAAAATTTCCATTAAAATAAATCATATTTTCCACAAAGAAAAAACAATATGCAGAAAGAAGCCCTGCAGCCAAGCACAGATTGCCTATTTGACACGGAAACAAAATGCGTATCAGAGCGTCAGGTTACACGAACATTATTCACCTGCCGTCTATCGCCATGACAATAGACAAAGATGACCGACAAGAAATTGCTTTATCACATGGAATACACATAATAAATAATTAGTTATGGCTTCGCTTAAAAATAAGATATGCTTGAGCACATTTTGAATTGATAAATAAAAAACTTTGAGAAAAGACTACAATATATTATTTTTATTATTATCTTAATTTTATTTTATTTTTTTATTTATTTATTTTATTTTTTTGTAAGTTGTAGGAAATTGTTTCATATGTCACTAATACTGAGAAATATATTTACATTTTTATATTTCTGTTGAATTCCAGGAAGGTATCTCATTTTCGAATATAGTTAGGGGCCGTTTGCAAATAATTTTCTTCTAGATTGATAAATATTATAATGAAATGTTACGATAGTAAATGATTTTCAGGTCGCTTCATGTTTGAGTCTGTTGAACAATTGGCTTATTTGACCTGGAGCTCGACCAACTAATAGAACTTTGAGCAAATAGTTGTCAACAAAGCATTCGAGCCACATTGTATTGTCTTTCGTTTGGGTCAACAGCAATTGTTGCTGCCAAAGTAAGCATACCCCCAAAGTCTGCAGCGTGACAGCAACTCGTGTCCTTTATTTGTATCACAATGTAATGGACACGTTACACGGCGTATACGTTATGCGCGGCATTATTAGCTGAAAATGCGAAGCAATGTGAGAGAGAAATTTACAATGGCCAGCGCTGACTGAAGTTTGTTGAATTACAAATAGTCAATAAGCAAGTTATTTACTTTGTGCTCTCATTTGATATACAGGTGATCTAATTAACTTTATGGCAATAGAAAATTTTAATTAAAAGACAAAAATTTAAATGTAAAAGAGCTGAATATCTTATATTTCATATAAAATAAGCCAACTAGACTTACTTTCATATTAGTTTAATTACTTTAAACCGCATTTTAAATTAAACACATCGATCTTAAGCCCTATACCAACCTAGAGCAACTTAATAGCTCTCTTATCGTTTTGACAATCTCTCTTAAGCTTCACTGCAGTTCTCCGAAATATTCGCTTCGCATAAATTTCACCTTTTGACAGGTTGTTCCAATTACTTGATGTCACGTGGCAGCTAACGCAGGCAGGATGGAGCTGGGCGTGTGTAAACTACTCAAATCGACTGATGGATGGCTGTCTGGCAGCTAACGTGAGTTTTAACTGACATCAACTGGCATTCTAGCTACAATATTACATTTCTCCAACTATTTCAACTCTCATGTGTACTCCTTAAGATTATTTGGTTTAGTCTTTCTTACCTGAAACACTCAAGATAAGTCTGTGGCTGCATGCTTTAAACCAGAGCTGCGTTCCCGTGGCACGCCACAGTTATTTCAGCTGCCTTAAAGCTGGAAATTTTTCCCTTCATCCGTCTGAGCGCCATAATTTGCCCACGGAGCTGCTTTACGTGCTTGACATGCAATGCGTTGAAACATCCTTTGAGCTGGCTGTGAGCAGCCAGAGTGCAGCTGCACCCAGTTTGCTCGACAAATACTTAAATGTATCGCCATTTCCGGGTGGAGCAACGTTTTCTGCCCCAGCGAATTCGAAAATTAATTACCCATCTGGCAAAGAAGCTGGCAGCGGCAGCAGCTATTAAAGTTTTATGTAGTCTAAGGCATGTTCTACTTACAGATTGCTGTAATGAAATTTAATTCACTTAAATATAACAGAAAAATCGTTATATACATGCATATGTATATACAAAATATAGGGGTTAATTTCTTATCAATTATCAGCCATTAGTCATTAATCATTAGTCATCAATCATTAGTCATTAATCATTAGTTATCTATCATCAGTCATCAGTCATCACTCATCGTGTATCAGTCATTAGTCATATATCATTACTCATCAGTCATTGTTCATCAGTCATCTGTAATCAATCATTATTCATCTATTATCAGTCATCACTCATCCTAATTATACATATCATCATATACCATCAGTCATCACTCATCGTTCATCAGTCATCGGCCATCATTAGATATCATTGTCCCTAATTGTATATCTTGTCCTATTAATAGTATATCTAAAAATCTCTTATTAGAGTTTCTGTTTACTTTGATTTTATTTATCATCTACAAGTCAAATTCTAATTCAATAAATTCCTTAAGAGTTGCAGCAGGAAACAAACTCTGATGAACTTCAGTCTCTCACTTTACGTGACTTCCTTAGCATTAGGGATTCGCTTGCCGTTCACTTTTGAAATGTCTAGCTCACATTTAACAAGAGCGGAAATCTTTGAGGCATCTCCTTGTTTTGTTTACGCCACAGCTGACAGACACGTCAGGACATCCGCCAATGCATTGTCCTCGGGCAGCCTTAAATGCTACAGCTGTCGACCAATTGTCTGTGCATTAATGACAAGCCGACAAACCTTCTCTCTGAAGCTGCGAGCAGTACGAGCAAATACTTTTTTCCAAGCAATGAGAGATAAAAGAAGTTCTTGCTAATAGAGCTATGATAAGTAGAAATACTAAAAGACAACGTAAATAGCTATTACTATTCTATATATGTCGATTGGATAAAAAGGTAGGCAAGCTAGTTAGATTGAAAGCCAGTTAGATTTCTTCCATAATAAACTCTTTATACGCTCCGCAATACGACTTTTGTTTTATTTGCAATCAATTTTATGTGATTTAACTAGCTACGTTCCATTTGAAATTTATTTACTCTCAAGTTCATTCCATAAAATAGAAAACTTGACAACAATGTATGCAAACTACAATCAAATAAAAAATTAAATGTTTTACTATGTTCTGTTGTTATGAAAAGCAATAAAATAAAAATTTTCAATGAAAAATTCATCAGAAAATAAAACAGGTTCAATATACATTGTATTCATCTATATGTACATACAAACATATGTCCATTGTATACATTTATATGTACATACATACATATGTATTTATATGAGTTTGCAATATTGATTTAATGCAAAATAAAAACATTGAGCAACTTTAATTGAATTTCAAACTCTTGTTGCATATGCCAAAAAGTTTGCCTCAGCCCGGTTGCCATTGTGGAGTTACCTGAAAAAGCAAAGCTGCTAACACGACACGATTTTATCTGTTGTTCGCTTTCTGCGGACAGTTATGCGAAAAATAAATGGACAAACGAATTTTTGTCAAAAAGCGGAAATATGCATTTAATTCCCTCAACAATTTCCAATGAAACCAGATTGTTGAGCAGCCAGCGCTGTGTTTCATCCAATATCAATTTGTTTGTCAATGTCGAGTGTAGAAAGGGATTTTGCGTGGTAGCGATTGAAATACTCGAATTTTTTTATTTTTATGCTGAAGCTAATAAGTGAAAAAATATAATTTTATAATAAACGTACTTAAGCAAAACAGAGACGTAAAAATAACAATTTTCCCTTGGCTGCCTTACAAAATCGAGCTCGTGTGCGCAAATCTACATGTGTGAGCACTTGTGCATATTTTTAAGCGAACTTGTTACACATGCCAGCCATAAAAAAATAGCATAGCAACAGCGGGAAAGCAAGCTCTATAGTATATATATGTACATGTATATATGCATGTGCTCACAGCGAGGCAGCACTGCGTGGTGATGTTGAAAAGAATGTTACATGACTCTAGCAAATTGTATGACAGATTGATCATGCTCGGAGATGTGTGAAGATATGTGTGTATATGTATAATAGAGACTATAATTTATATGGTAGCAATATAATATTATGACGTGATGCAGTGAAATTAATAAGAGTCTATTTGCTATCCATTTGCTGTGTGGTTGATTTATAATATAAAAGCCTGAAATGCGCTTTCTTCAAATTAAATTTCATTTCAACTAAACTGGCTGTCGAAAATGTTAAAATTTAGCTTTGACTCGACTTGAACTACGAATGCGAGCCCAAAGGGATATCAATTTATCATGACAGCCTACACTCGACCTTTTGCATCGTTCGAAACGTGTTAAATCAACAGTCGAGGTACGTGCTAGATTAGCTAATCCAAACTTGATTTGTGTACAGAAAAAGTTAAATTTTTACATTTATTTTCTTTTTCTCCTTTTTTTTATCTATTCTGTATCTAACAGCAAGAATTGAGCTGACATTCCATGAAATATTTACACCTCAGACTTCAACACAACACAAGCACTCTGCACAACAGTCGCAGTGTGTCAACACAATCTGCATAATAACTGAGCGCCCCACCCACACAGCTGCAATAATAGTGGCTTAGACTGAGACATGTGTGAGATGGCTGCGGTGAAAGTTTTGGAGCCACATGAATAAATAACCGAACTGGCTGCACTGAACGATTCCAGAACTTGGCCCACAGTTTGTATACACAAATTGGCCAACTAGGTATATTTACTGGTATATGCATACATATACTTAACTAGGAAAATGCGAAATGTGCTGCTTGTCAAATGGAGCTAATTGAAAAAGTTAAGCTTTTACGCAAAAGTAATTTACGAATTGACATTTTATCAACACTCTCTAGTTCTAGGTAGTCACTATAATCGGCTTTGTTGCCATTGCAGACAAAGTAATTTATTGAACGGAAATGGTTTGCCAATGAAGTTTCATAGCCAGATGAAAGAGGAAACGGAAGCGTAAAGCTCGCTGCAAATTGACAGAGCGAACGAAGAAAGTGGTCAATGCTAATCAAGACAGCAGCAGCATGACCAGGAAATGAATAATAAGGAAACTGTGAAATGAACATCTAAATTCTGAAATGTGCAACGTAATTGCAGCAGCAGGAGCAGCCACAGCAGGAGCAGCCACAGCAGGAGCAGCACTTCATGGGGGGTCAACATGCTTATATTTCAATTGTGCTCGCGCTGCTGGCGAATTTTCTAAATTAATAACTATAATTTATGCAGTAAAAACTACAGAAACTCGTTATAAATTCAGCAAAGTTTGTACATGGCAAACAACAACAATAACAACAATAACATCAAACAATAACGAGCTGCATTCAAGTTCTTATGCGACAATCCTCAGCAGCCGTGCCATGCCCCATGTCCATGGGGTAGAACAATAAGTTTTGCATGTCAGCCTAAGCAGCCCTCGGCGTCCCCTCATTGAGCTTAGCATACTTCATGGCCGTGTGGTAAATTTATTTATGCAACATGCCTTGGCAAAAAGTGAAAGAGTCGAGTTATTAATTTTTTCTCGTCAATGCTGCCGCATTAACACGCATATGTGGCAGCAGCAGCTGACAAGTACAACACTTCCCTTGTTATGCCCCCGGAAAACTTACCGAGCGAGTGGGCCTGTTTGTGCTCGAGCTTAGACGCAAGCCGCACAGCGTTGCCAACATTCGACAGCTATGGCTGACGTGCCACAAAATGCAAAGTAACCAAGCAGCCACAACTTATGCATGCCAAACTGTGCTCCACTGGCAACTTATTATCAAATTCCAATAGGGAGTGCTCGAAACTTTTAAACAGAATATCTTCGACTAGAGTATGCGCCATAAGCGAACTATTCGAATGGATGTCGGGAAGACTTGATAGAATGTAAGCTCGTTATTCATTATGTTTAAGGTAAAGTTCAGGCATAATATTGCTGTTAGAAATTCCAAATATTTATACAAGGGCGAAGCTTGTCGACGATGATGAGATGATTCTTACCGAGATACCTTTGACGATGGCGGGTAGACTTGCTATAGAAATAAATTTACAAATCCACAAGTTAATATAAAAATTGTGTTAATATAAAAAATAAATTAAAATAGAGTATGATTTGCCAATGCCTTCACTTATGCTAGTTTTTTCCCTTCAAATCTGGCTTTTTTAAATCCCATTTCAGTTCAATTCCCTTGTGGTTGGTTGAGAGCTTCGCTACAGTTTTTAAAATATTATCCGAGTGAGTTTGCGTCTTGGCTACACGCTTCTCGCTCTTACTGTGAACAATCAAGCTCTTACTCCGTGAAGGAGAGAAGGAGACAAAGATAACTATTGCTGAACGTTTAGCTAGATGTTGCTGAATGAGAGCGAGATGGCTGCTTTTCTCTTTGTTAAAGTACTTTTTAATGCAAATGAAAAAATATTGAAATGGAGTGTAATTGGCATCGACCAGACATATATAAAAATGTATGCAATGTGTAAAAAAAACTGGCAGAGAAAATCAAATTTAATTGTAGAACAACTCAAATTAAACTCTTGTTTGCTTTGCTAGAATAATGTTAAAGCGAGCTATTTTTTTCCTTTCTTTGTCAGTGTTTGTTGTTGTTTATTATTTATAGAATTCGATTGTACAGTCAATTGAGTAAAGTAAATTAAAGTTTTGCTTTGACACGTCACCTCTTTTAATCTGCTATAATCTGTAAATTTGCTATTTACAACAGTTACAAACAAATATCTTAATTAACTACACAGTAAATAATATAAGCGTGTGTGTGTAGAATTAAATAAATAAGCTGCTCTGAAATGTGAATGTAAATCAATTCAGTTGGCCCATATTTTCAGTTTATGATCTGGAGGGCGGGTGAAAAAACTACAAATATAATTTATATTTTAGTTGAGGTCGAAGCACTTGTTTGAAAGCGTACTAGCTGGCTTTTTATGGCCAGGGGATAAGCTGGCGACCGAACGACAAAAGTCAGCCATAAAGAATTGCATTCATAATAGCCCCAACATAAAAGTGGGGCGAAACTTTTATTTCACGCCAAATTGCGCTCAACGGCAAAACACTTGTTCAGCAACTCGCAGGCTGATAAATGGCAGGACCAGCCGACAGTCGGATGGGGCGAAAGTTTGTCACAGTTTTTTCTGTTTCTTTTTTTTTTCTCATGTCTTTTATGCAACCAACATCGGGTTATTTGTGTGCAGTTTATCAGGCGTGAAGCCAGCGCCTCATTGGACACCAAGCAGCACAATATGGTCCGAGAGGATAGCCAGAAAGACAATTACGAGTTTTCTCCATCAAATTGAGTAATCAATGGATCTAGTCAGCAATTTAAATCAATTAAAATTGCTGTAAACATAAATCAGCAGAGAACAAAGAGAATTTTATGCTGCTTTTGTTTGAGATTTTTTGGAATAACTTTAATAATTTTTATATATCACTATATTTACAGCAAAACCGTGTTGTCATCATCCAGCAAAAGTTAATTTCAGCACTCATAAATAAATAATAGCCGATACAGTAGCAGTTGCAGTTGCAGTTTCAGGCCTCGATTAAGTTGTTTTTCCAGCGAATTGAATACGTATACGCCATGTGTGACGTGTGCGCTGCGCAAACTGCAAATGTGCCACATTAACCCCCATTGAGAAACGATGCATAAATTATGCGTATCCATGTCCGGCTACCTTTGCCCAGAATGGCGATAATGTCAAGCTGCATTATGACTGCAGCGCCACGCTTAAAACTCTTTACAGCTGCGCAACGAATTCGAATCGAACATCTGTATACAATGACGCCTGTAAATAAAAGTGTTTGCAGCGGCTTATTGCAGCGGAATTGAGAGCCCACACAGACATTTTTGATTACTGCATGAATTAAATTACGCAACGATTGACATGGGATTATAGAGAGTTTACTTGATGTTTAGCACGAACTGTCATTGACTGGGAATATTTTAATTGCAATCGTGTATATATTTTCTTTATATTTTTATATATTTATTTCTCGTTTACTTTATTAATGTATTACTGCATGATATATCTGTGTGAATGCCGCCCGCATACTGAAATCGATTGCCAGATGAATCTCAAGTGCTCCCCAAAGGATAATGAGCCCAGCCTAAGGGTTGTGATTTACGCTTGTTGCTTGACGCCCTCGGCGCTTAAGCGTATTTATGAGTGTGTGAGTTATTGTGTCTGTGTGTGGCTGCTCTGACTGCTTGCGTATGAGTAACATTGTGCGATTAATGAAATGACTTATTGGCATGTCAGTCAGACATTAAATGACAGATTCATTGCCAATTTTAACACTGTTTCCATTGTGATTGGAGAAAATGAAAATGCTGCACATTCTTGAAGCACTATTTATATGAATTGTATACGGTTGTAGATACTCTATAAATTTGTTATATTTCTTATCAATATATTTGATGCTCAGTGCTTAATATGAAAAGATAAAAGAATAGTCAAGCAAACTTTATTTTCAGTATTTCGATACGTATACGCCGTGTGTATCGCTTGAGTAACATGCGGATAATTATTTGCACGCTTTTGTGTTTAAGACATCAATACGTCCTATTATCGTAACATTAATCTGAAATTGGAGAAACGTATTTTATTATTAACGATGTTAAAAGGCGAAATAAAATTGCTTTTTGGAAACAAGTCTCGTATTGGTAAGTGCTTCATGCGTACATATGTATATCGACTGATGCTCAAGTATTTGCGTCTTGCATTGCATTTGCAATTGCAATTTCGCAAAGGTTAGTCGACTTTGAAAAACTCTGAGCTGAAGTCGTCTGAGCTGCAATCACATGAACTCTTCCACATAACTTGATCTCAAAGAGATTCCTTAAGCAACTACTGGGTGGGCACAGTAGGCGTCTCACTCTCTCTCTCCCCCTCTCTCTAAGTGTGTGTGTATGTGTGTGTGTGTGTGGTCGTGTACTTAAAGCACTTTCCAGCAACTAGTCGCCGTTTCTTCTGCGAAACGCAATCAAAAATAGTCGAGATTGAAAACATATTTAAGCAGAGCTAGGAGATGATCGACTGGCATATACTTTTTAGCTCAATTTCTTGTTCTGTTATATTACACTGCCTTGAGCTTAAATACCTCTTTAAATTTAACGCTGTCAACGTATAAAAAAAGAAACATATTTTCAGAAACGCAAATCAGTCGATTTCAATTATAAATCATTCCTGATTTGTATGTGTTAATAAGATTTTTACTTTAAAACGTTGGACAACTGCCAGCTGGACTCAAAACAAAATTATATTTCTTTACTCTCACTTGAAAAGCGCAAAAGCGTGAGAATAAGCAATCATAAGCAGCTCTTATCACAACTGTAAATTAGTACGCACTCGTTTCAAATGGAAAATTGAATTCACGTTGCAAATTGATTTTAGACACCACAAATTGCTGGAAATAGATAGCATCAAACGGAAATGGAAAATATTTTAAAAGCAAAAGCAGCAAAAGAAGAGAGAATGCGAAAAATTGTTGGCCAAAGCGCCCCAGCGAAGAAAACAAGTGGAAAGCAAAGCACAGCGAATAAAATTGACTATTAAGACAAACAAAATGGTTGGCATGGTAAGCGGAGATAAAACTCACAAATGAAAAGGAAAACACCAAATTGATAAACGCTGCCTTTGTTTCAGAAATTGGCAAACCCAGCCATGCCCAATGGTCGAAGCGAGGGTGAAACCAGAAACAACAACAATAACACGGGCATTAGAATAACTTAGCGCGGGGCTGATAATCTTTGACAGGCTAAAGTGTCCTTGCTGCCAGCTTCCCAAATGACACGCGTCATAAAAGGTGCCCAAAAGTTTTAGACAACTAAAAGTCAGAGAACAGCCGCATTTTGCAACAGTGCCCTACAGCTATATTTGTCCAAGGTCTGAAGCCTTAAGATAGCTGAAAGATCAATACTCTTAAAGCTAATGCAGCAGTCGTAAGAACTGTATTGAATATGAATCAGTTATTTGCTTACTTCCGACTCGTAATAACTGGAAACGCTTAGCTTCCTTATTTGTAAGCTTTATTCGAAAAACTTTCTTGTAGTACTTACAACATAAATTCATGTTATGTCAGCTATCTCACTCCATCTCGTAAATTTTTATACCCTGTTCTATTTTTTTGCTTTCGATTCTTGCATTAAAGAATTTTCATATTCCAAATCGAAAGTTTGCATCGTCTGCAGCAATAGTAAAAAGTGTTCATTAAAATGCAGTCGAATTTTGGCAGCTTACGAGAGAATTCAATTTCGTTTTGTCACATGTGCAACGCACAAAAGTATGCAACATTTTATGGAAGACTTTATGTGTCATCAAGTTGGGTTCGCCTCTCTGTTAATGACGTTGTGTGCGTTTGTTGAGAGCAAAGCACTTTAATCACGTGAAACGGAGTTTTTTATACTTGCCCTCTGCCCTTTAACTGCAAGGCATTTGAAACTAAATAGAAATGCCAGAGGATATGTAACGCAGAAAGGAAATACTACGAGTCTTTAATTTGAAATGTTATCAAATTTAATTTAATATATAAATATGCAATTATGTATATATATTATCAAAAAATTCATATATTGTTCTCTTATTCGAATTGTTGAGAGACGCATCAGTAAGTGATATTAATATTTAATTGAATTCCAAGTGGCCCATGCGGCTGGTCAGCTTTGATGTGGCGCATGTAAAAGCTATAATTAGTATGGCATATGAAACTACATAGGATGCTGGGCAAAGTTTTCAACAATTTGCATATGAAAAGTGAGCAACTTGAAAGTTAAGCACAGTTACAAATTCATTATGTAAATAATGTTGAGAGTGAATACCAGAAACCAGAGCTACCAGACGAGCATATATGCTGTAAGTAAAGCTGAGGTTTATATGGAGTGAGAAAAGTAAAAGACAAATTTGACCAAATTTATTTTCAGTCATTTAATTAATATATAAACTGCAATATATTCTATTACATTTGACAATTATAGCTATTTTATATGAAAACAGGGCATGTCGAACAGATATGAATGGAATGCTTTAAACATACGTATATTTAAGTAAATGAGAGCAAAACACTTCCTGGCCTCACTCAGCCAAGAGTGATAGCAAGAACTGTATTTTAGTATGCAAATAAAGATTATTTGAAAGTGTATAAAACAATTTATTAGGCAATATATAATAGCTGCCAATTAAAATTATCTGTGTTTAAGCAATTTCTGTGAGCAAAATACATATATATATCCCATATAGGGGAGCTCCATAACATATACGCATATCTAACATTAGACTTTAGTCCCCGTGAACTGCCTAACGGCTGATTCATTGGCCAAATGCGCCCAGCACCTGAACAATCATAAACCCATTAACATTACTCAACGAGCACGAATGTCTGAAATTTAAGCGCTTCTGGGCATCGTAAAGCCCGATTGAATTTAACATGCAGTCAGCTAGCTGACTTTGTGATATTCAAGAAGAGTTCCAGTCAAAAAAAAGTTCGAACACAAAGTGCGCAGTTTACAAGGCGTCTAACATATCTTACGACCCCCAGCCCGACAGCCACAGACATAGTTCCAGAACAGAGATGCGGCTCGTAAAAAGGCCACAAAAAGAGCGTGTAAAGACAAATTGCACACGGGGCAAGGGGAAAGGGACTGGAACGAAGTGAGCTACAAAGCCAACTGCTGCAAAAGATCTGCCAGGACCTTGTGCATGCCAATGCAACGCGATAAAAGCGAAAAACTAAATGTCAAAAAGTACCAAGATTTAAGCCAATGCCAAGCCGAGTCGTGCCGTACCAGAGAGCCCTGCGCGGCCTCGAGGCAAACCAAGTCTAGTTTCAATGGGAGTCCCAAGACTCGTTACTCCCACTTTGGAGTCCGCTGCGTAATTGACATTTAATTAACGCATAGCCGCGCTTAGAGCTGTCCAGCAGCATCCAGCTTGCTTGCTAGCTGCAAGGCAGCTGCGTTAATCACATCAGCAATCAGACTCGGATATAATGAGATAAATTGTTGCCAGAGGTAAGAAGGCGCTGTCAGGCAGCGGCTCACATTCAGGGACCGTGTTAAAGTCTAATGAGTTTAACGATGTCACAAAGTGAGAGAAACTTCAGTTACTTGAAATGCATTCGACACAGCTGCAACTCAGTTCTAGCTGAAAGTTATTAATGTCTCACTTGCTGCTTTATACAGAGAGTATACAGAGAGTAATGTTTTTATATTGATTACTATATCTTACCTTACTTTACTCGCATAGCCATATTCGCACTCAATCATTTTGATGGCCCACACGAAATGTAGTTGACAGAGTTGACGCTGCACAGCCATCACGGCTGGCTGGCAGAGCTCAACCAGGCCGAGGGACAATCAAATGGAAAACATTCAAAATGAACTAGGCGAGCTATGGATTATCTGTGCCGTCTAGACACCAAACAGTTCTCACCCGCTGTAACTGTCATAGTTATTGCTTCTTCAATATAGCGACTTCACTGGGCCCATAAATATCACTCACACATATACAGGCGACTATATTTATATTGTATGTGTGTGTATGCATGAAACCACTCTGACAAATTCGTTTTTCGTCCATAATTTATCAGCCAGCAACATGTCCCTCACAGCACGCTCTGTCCCTGAGTGTAATTTAGCGTAAAATAAGTTTTTTTTCGGCACTTTTTTTTATTTTTATATGCATGTCAAATCTCTAGCTGAGTGTGTGTTTCATGTGTGGCTAAAATGTATTTTGTGCAATGAAAATTTTTCAAAAACTATAAATGCATTTATATGTACTTAAATATCTAAATCGGGTTGCTGATAAATATTTATGTACGCACTCAAGTAATTTGCAAGCACTTAAATCCTTTGGAGGACTGACTGCTGCCTGCTTCATAAGCCACAGGAGTAAACAGAACCGCAGCCAAGACCTACCTAGCTCCAGGCTAGATTGTGGCAAGTGCGAAATTAATATATTCGTTGTAAGCAAATTCCGAGATTATCGCTAATTTAATAGAGCTGATGTGTGAAGCTCTGGCATAAAGTCATACAACAGCCATGGCAACGTCTAGAATGAGGGCTTTATAAATGCCATTAATTGAGTCGATGTGTGTGTGTCAGAAAAACTATTTCGATTGCGGTCGCCTCTGGCTGTAGTTGGGTAAATGATTTGCAGGCATTTCTGTTTTGGTCTCTAGATTCTCAAGCACAACATGAATTGGCCTTTAAAGTGTCTCAGCAATTATTAAGACGAGTAAATCCTTGCGGAATCACAAACATTTCTATGAGCCCAGACCCAGCGAAGTCAGACATTAACAAGCTCCCAGCCCTTGGGCAACTTATCTTAAGCACTTGATTGATTAAATAGATATAAAGGGCTTTGGTGCGCAGCAGACGGACAAGCATGCGAAGAGCTCTCGAGATGCCTCTTTTCTAATTGGCTTAATGAACTATTTCTGCTCGAGCTACAAGCAGCACTCGACTTGGCTCGACGAGCCGTAAGCCACAAGGTCTCCGCATATCTGAACTAAGCAGTTTTATTAGTTTCTTTTAAAGCCCAACTTTTAGCATTATGTGAGTGTTATATACATATGTATATATTTTGTATAAGCAATTAATATATAAATATATTTTGCAGCAATTTGTCATTGGCCTCAGCTTTCAATGTAAACCGTTTTCAGTGGTTAGCCCAAATGGTTAGGGGGTATGAACTGAATAAAATAAAATTAAATAAAAAAAAATATGAAGATGAAATAATAAAAAAAATGTCATAAATCACCCATTCACACATTCTAACAATGTGACAATACTTTTATTCACCTAAAAATATTTTTACCTAAATAAATATACCATATTCTCATCCATCCATCCATCTATCCACATTCCAGCCATTCACAAACAGATTTTTATTTTTCGCCAAAAACTTTGAGATTTATTGATGCTGAAAAACTTATTTTCAAGACGTCTTGTCCACAAAACCAGATGTTTACACAGTTTTTCCTTTCGAGGTGCGTTGCTGCTTATGAATCAGTGTGTTTCAAGCCACAGACAAACTCAAAACTGTCTTCTCGACTTGAAAGTTTATCCAAACTTAAGACCAATGCCAGCAGAACGTAAACTACAAACGAAACCACAAATAGTTTACGGTCAAAACTTTATTTTCGCCTCAATGCTATGCGGTTGCATAAATATTTTCTCAATGAACTTCTCTTCATACACATTAAAGTGAATTGCAAATTCGCTGAAGACTTTGACAGTGACATATTATTCAGACTTTTAGATAAATATATATACTTACTTCACTTTTTGTGTTTAATGTAACTATACTAAACTATATAAATATATTTCTGAAATATTTTTAATTATAATGCTTAATAAAGAAAATCTTCCATGAATCAAGCAAAGAAATTTTGTGTTTTCAAAGAAAATTCACATAAAGAATATTGACAGAATTTCAATACATTAAATATAACATCAATATTAAATTTCTCTCAAGCTTATTAATTCACTTCTTAAAGTGTAAAATATGCTAATTGAATGAGAAGACAGAAATAAATTGCATAAATTAAAATACGTAATGGGCGAAACAGGAAGCATAATTTTCTAGCGAATTTCACAATATCAAATTTAAATTTGCAGGTTCATAAACCTTAAATGTATTCAACTTATTTTTTGTTTACACAAGGTCCCAGTGGAGGGCATCTGCGGTTATTGGGCGCCATTGTACGTGATAAAAATAAATAATCGAATGTCGAACCCACAGAAGTGTTGAATAATATCAAACACGCGCCGTGCCGGACCCGCCGCAAAAAAAGAAAATGTCAAATATTTTCATACAAAACATAACGATTTTTAGCCTTTTGTTTGGCTATTCGAAATGCCCTCTATGTGAGTTCAAGAGCTTTGATATTTGTGCTGAGAGAATTGATTGTACAGTGCAATAAATTGTAATATTTGAACTATTTATATTGAAGAAAATTTAATAATTAAAAAAACTCTATTAAAATAGCAGATCCAAAACTCAGGTAAATAAACAGAGATATGTGTTTTTAGGCTATTGTAACTATTTCCTGGGAGCACAAACTCAGGCGATTCAAAGAGTAATATAAACATGTTATTGTTCATTCAAGCATAACTATTCGGGGTCAGCTTCAATATTGTCTCTTTTTATTATGTTTACGTATATTAGGTCTAAGTTCAGGGCTCTCAACACACAACACAAATAAGTTGTGTCTGCATAGTTGAAGCACGCAGCAAGTTGAGTTACCTCTTAAGTGGATATTATGCTCAAAACAAAAGGTAGACAGACAAAAGGTGTTCAAATGGCACAGAAATGACAAAGGGAAAGTAAAAAGTAAAAGTAGAGAATAGGAGCTGCAGGTTATCTATTCAAAGCAAAATATTTACTTAGCCCTTATATTGGACAAGTTTCGCTGCTTTTCTTTCTATAAAACTCAAACTGTTGCAGAGTTTTCTATATCAGCATTGATTTGTATGCCATGCGAAATTATAAATTTATTAATTTCCGCTTGATTACATTTCCTGGTTATTTTATCGTCTTCCTGCTTTTCATTATGACTTGGATATTTTGCTGTCTGTAAATTTATTATAAATAATTTGAGTGCATTAAAAGCTTTGCCTCGAAGTGATTTATTCTGGTTTGATGTGATTTGTGTTTTATATATCACTCAATATTATTCTCTATATTCTTACATCGGCTTTAATATTAAATTGGTGCATGGTCAACCTAGTCTAGCCTAATTATACAACAATGAATGTAGCTCGACACTAAACTCTGGCTCTGTTCCCAATTTCACTCCCTCTTCCTAAATGGCCATTAAATTGAGTTTGCGCTCAGAAAACTTTGCCGCTGTCAACACAAAAGAAAGTTTAACCGCAACACTCGCAGAAGAATGCAAACCAGTGAACCCATCGCCGCTGTCTGAGGGGTTGACAATCAGCCAATTATAAGTTGCTTCCTGCAGCTCTTTCCTCACCTGCTCGATGGTTGGTTAGGCACAGTTTACCTTGGCTACAGTCGCGAGGTGAACTCGTAAAACGCTTGACTGCATTTCGAGTGAAATTCAAATGAATGCAACCCAAAGTGGCGAAACGAACGAATGACGAAATAGTTGACTTGATAAACAAGTACGAGAATAAAGGCCTTCACAATGCAATTCTCCATGCAGTTCTCAATGGGTATCATCACGCCAGGCAACGCCTGCACTGCAGATGCTTGAATCAGTGCCCGGGGATATTTCACATTGCTTTCGCTCGCTTAATACTCGCTCGATGCTTGATTCGTCGTGCATTTTAATGTAGTCAGTCAGCTATAATTGATTGGGCTCAATGCCGAAAAGGCAACAGCAATTAAACAACGAAATTTCATCAATGAGACGTGGCTGTCACTTGTTCGCTCAATGAGCAATTGATGGGAAAGAGTCCCTGAAGCACTTAAAAATTTAAGGATAATAAGTGCAATTAGGCAGCAATTAAAAAATACGTCTTAAAAGGTTTACGATTTTAAATTCACATATGCACATAAATCGTCAATTTGTAAAATGCTCAGCAAAAATGTTGTAAGAGCTTCTATAACATAGATAAAGAAAATAATTATTTTGCAAACAGTATTAGCTATATTTAAAAAATACAACACAAAAATATATGAATTTCTTAAAGCCCAACAACAATGAAATCCATTTTTCATATCATCCAGCTCCACAATATTTATCAGATTTTTTTTAGCTTTTAATTAAAATTCACGCAAGAGTCGTGCAAGAACATTCTGATTAAGTTGGGCACTCAAAGAACAATGCACATGAGAAGCTTTTGTACGCCACAAATGAATCCGTTTTTCATATGTATATTTCGAGTGTAAACAAATTAATTGCCGTGCAGCCTCTTTTTGACCGTTCGTTCGAAATTGAAAGCCAGCACTGCGGCTCGTTAGTAGGACTGCGTTAAGCTCTGCCATTATTGCACTGTCTATCGCCATGGTTATTTAAATACTTCACATTCTTTATTACCAACTCCATAAATATTTTTTATGAAGGCATTCCTCAAGTATTGTCCGTCATTGCGAAAATTGTCGATAAGGAGAGTATATTGTATAATCATATGTGCGCGATATATGAGAATCATGATAAATCAGAATAAAATTCCTCTGTTGTCTCGCCAAACTTAACATTCTGTTAGTTTACTCCAAGTCTTCATTTTATCCTGATTGGCTGCGACTATTGCAGTAGTATTAGTGTGCGCATTCATGGCGCTGTTGTATAATTGTTATCCGAGTGAGTATGCGCAAAGCTACACGAGAGAGAAAGGGACAAAGATATATGTCGCTGAACGTAGTCAAGAATGTTGCTGTGTGCGAGCTAGATAGCAGCATAACGTAAATGCTGGGTAGGCTCGTTTTGATTTGTCAGTGGATCAATAAAACAAGTAGACTCGCTCGATCGCTGATTTTGGCATTCGGCTGAGCGCTTTGTTTTCGTATGACGCTCTTTTAACGAACATTTTGTTGGGAGCGGTACGATTGATAACCTCGGCCTCTTACCTGTAGCTACTATACAAAAACATATAATTAAGACTAACTTGTCTAGAGACAAAAACAAAAATATATATATGCAAGTTTTACAAGCAATTAAAATGTGTCACGTATATAAGTGACAGTTAGTGAAATAAACCACTAAAAGAACCATAAAGTACAAACCAGGAAAGCCAGAAATACAGACAAAGCGAGCGAGAGCGGAAGTCAAAAGAAGAATAATTGACAATTCCGACTAAAATGCAATTTAGGTCGCAATGAGGAAAATTTCGACCTACACGAACACTATAAATGGAATTCGAATGGCATATGAGAAATGTTTTCCCTAGGTGTGCATAGAAAGTGTTTGGCTTTCATTAAAATTGCTCAAAATGCAATTTTTGATGCTGTTTGTGTAATTATACTTATCGTTTATGTAATTTCCCATAGCACAGCTTTCATTATTGTCTGATTTGAAAACTTCATTAAAGTAAATCTGTTTTGTATTACACATTCATTCATGTGTTAATCGAACCTGAAATGCCAGCGAAGCAATGCAAAATAATCAATCGAACATCAATCAGTTGCCAGCTTTTTCCATTTCCATTCGAATAGGTTCCGTTTCTGTTATGTTTTCATTACAGCTGGCAGCGAAAAGGGAAAAGAAAAGGAAAACCTAAAGATGTGCATATTCATTTCTCAAAGGTGCACCAGCATGATGGTTGAATTCCTTCAATAGGTTTCAATTAAAGCGTGGCTCGGCTGATTAAATGGACAATGATTAATTAATTTGACTCGTTGATTCGCCATTCGATTATCCCCTAATTAAACTCAGCTCTTTGTTCTGATTGCCTTGCTCCATTTTTGTAGATTTTCCTTTTCGATTTTGCTTTCGTCGCTATTCACAGAGGATTCAATTAAATACGCTGCTAATCGAGCGTGGATATTCCTTTGCATAGATTGCAGCCTTGAAGTGAACAGAATATTTAAATGAATTTCCCTTTACAGTCCCAACTAGCCCTGCAGCCCCTTGAAATATAAGTCCATGTGCCTTTAAAGTTAAGTCTACAAACTGATGTGCAAAAATAATCTAAAAGACAAATGCCAAGTCTATTCCGCCATGGTAATCGTTCTGCAATTTGCACCGGCAGTTCCCCAACTTCATTTCAAGCATATACGAAAGTTGAACAAAGTTAAGCCCCAAAGCAACTGACGTCATTTCGCTGGCAGCGCAAAGGCTGATTTATGTTAAATGTCTACGTGATGGGAGTAAATTAACGCAATCGTCTCCAAAATGGTTCCAGCTACGGAATAAGAGACGAGCCAACAACTAAGTTTTCGCCAAAATTGAAAAACTAACTAAAAGAAATTTGCGTTTTCCTTTCGACTTTAAAAATGCTATGAGAGAGCAGTATTTTCTCTGCAAGTTTCTTAAAAATTCAACTCCATGAGCTTATAATTATAATAATTTCATAGAGAAGCTTAAAGCATATGAGCGTCGCATACCTTTATATATTTGTCCCCTTGTGATCTGATTGTTTATGCAATGGAATAACTTAAAAACTTAACGGAAAACCTTGCGGACTCGCGCCATTCATTAGCATGCGAGTCTGAATATTTATCAGGTGCTGACTGTACAGGTCCTCTCAGGAGCGCCAGCTGCAAAAGCCACAGCAATCTGCAAGCAACTCGCAGGACAAAGTTTGAAACACGAATTATGCACGGAAAGGAAACAAACTAGTTGAATGGCTCGCTAGTTAAGCTCAGATACGG
>NW_022045990.1:79852-92412 GCF_001654015.2 Drosophila navojoa
CTGCAATGGGTAAACGTATTCACAGTTATATTTGTGTATTTCTGTATAGAACATGACCACAACATAGAAACAAAATCTGTTCAAATAGCTTGGAGTAAAATACCTAGCGTAAATGCTTGGTTCCTCTTTTTTACTTCACTTAAATTGTTTTAAAATTATATTTACATATTTGAGAGCGTAAAAGCATGATAATTGATTTCGACGCCCGTAAACTGTGAAGTGGCTTTAATGTATTCGCCTCACGCAGCTGGCGCGTTAACAGATTTGCCGTGTTCTTCTAGGCTGAATGAGGGAAAATCACAAAGATATCAGAATATGTTGGCGCGAAGGCGGACTTTGTCAACTTAGAGACTTTTATATATTTGTGGAGAATAAATCCTTATGAATAAATAAAGCGCAGCGAAAATGCTTAGCAACTTTTTATTTTGGCAAGAAGCTGTAAAAATGCCACAAAATAGCTGCGGCGGCATGACATGAATATGATTATGATGCCAAAGATGAAGATGATGAACATGATCATGATGATCAAAATTTTCATTTCCACCCACTGGCGTTTAGCTGACCTTTTGGGACTTCGCACGCTAAGTGGCTGACAAATTTTTTTGATCGCTGCAAAGTGAATCCAACGGAAGTTCAACGCACCCATGAAGAGAATTTCGTAAACTTCTGTTCTAGAAATGCTAATTTCATAATTACGTTTTATTATAATTCATAACGATTTGCGCTTCGTTCATTGTTTTCGCAGACTCGACTGCAGAACAGGCGCCGCGAAGACAAACAAAAACTTTTACAGACCTCTCAACTTTTTAATGTCCTTGGGCCGAGCATTTAAGGCAAACAGCAAAAAAAGAAAGGAAAAAACTTTTTCTGATTGTCTTTTGTTCGCATTGAGAAAATAATTCCTTTTCAGGCATTTATTCTTTTTCTTTACATTCAGCCGGATTGCCCCAATTTTGTGGTTGACACAATGGAAGTGTTAATAAAATAACTGTACAATTGCACAATGTGAACAAAATGCCGCGAGTGAATGAAAACTGAACAAGCAGAAAGCGGGGTATAAATCGAGCATAATTCAAATTAATATGGAGACAAGAGAGGTGGAATTTTCAATGCTATGCTGTCTGAAGCTATGCTAATTGCGATAACTATATGCAAGCAGGTTTTTCAGTTATCGATAACAACTTAATTTGCATTTAATTGTATATAAATTAGGCTTTATCTCTAAATTACTATATGTAGTAATGCATGGGACCATAATCTAAATATTTGTTGTTTTCGATAGGCCTAAGGCAGCTCTTATTTTAGCTATCGATAACATATTAGTTCAAATTGACTCGGCATTAAGAAAAGTTTTATAGCCAATGTCAACACTACAGTCATATGGTGTAAGGTAGTTTAACCAGATTGATATTTTTATCGATAGCTAAGCGTATGAATTTAGCTATACGTTAGTTATAAGTTATCGATAACATATATACATATTATATAGATATATTTATTATATGATAGCTCTACTTCAATATCAAACAATGTATTATTGATATTGAGTCATTCTTTATTTGATAATTATATACCAGCACCTGTTTAAATTATTGATAGGCTCAGATACTTAGATAGTTCTGGAAATAACGCCTGAAGCTCCATAAACATGTCAGATTTCTTACAGATTTAACTTTATAATAAAACTATTGCTTTATTATATTATTGGTATTTATTTTATCTTTTATATTATCGATTATAATTATATCTTAATCTACTCAAATTTGTATTATCCTATTCCACAGTAATCATTTTATCAGCTAGATTAATGGGCCAAAATAATTAAAGATTATCTTTACTAGTAAACCTTTGCTAGTTAACCAAAGACAGTTAATCTTTTCATTTTATACCTATTTAATGTTTTTTTTTTACAGTCGACTTTTTATAGTGTAGCTGCATAATTTGGAGCATGGCACACGGCAGGTGTAGCAGATTCTTAAGCAACGAGAGCAATGAAAAGAATTCATCAGGATTCAATTACCAGATGCGCTGCCCTCGAATAAAAAGAGTGCAACATTGTGCTGCCTGCAACGTGGTGCACACATACGAATACGAATTTGCACCGGTTACAAGGCTGTCAAGGGGAAGTCGGCTTTACGACCTTTGCGGGGCATCCTTAAGCTGCTCTCTCATTTCTTGACTTTCCATTTAGTGTGACACTAGACGCCATCTCCCTGCTCTACTTAGTAATCCGGAACTTTGTCATGCTTCAGCTTTTAGCATGTCTCTCCCTGTGGCACGTGACAGTGCGGTCGGGTCAGCTTTTATACGGTTTTTTTTTTTTTTTTTGGCACTGTGCAAGCCAAAGCTGCCACAGGAATGTGCTATTTTTTGGTCAGTTGAAGGCAGCTAATGCTCTCTACTTTGTAAGCGTCAATTAAAAGGCATGGCATATACCTGGACTTTTGGGCAGCTTAAAAGCGCTAATTGAGCGAGAAGAAGCTGTAGGGAATATCAGTTAAATATTTTCAATGAAATTTTATAAATAAAATGAAACAATTTTTTTTATATTCTACAGAAAATTTCTTTAGCTTGTTTAAGTTCGACTTATCTAATTTTCAATATATATCTTGCAGCTGAATGCTGTTTGATCAGACTGAGAAAGCGTGCACAAACAATGTCCCCAAGCTAGACTGTATTCAGCCAATGTTTCTATTTGTATTATTCCTTTCATTCTTTAGGTTATTTGCTCGCCAAGCATTCATCCTTTGCTTCTCTTTTCTTTCTTTTTCTTTTCTTTTTTGTGTGAATTTGCTGTGCTTGACAGCTGTTGCCAGATTTATGTGTTGTTATTGCGGCAGCAGCAATGCCAAATGGCTAACTCGACTGCTCGAGCAGTTGCACACTTTGCGCCTCGGCGTATTTCATAAAAATAGTATCCATTTTATTATTTTTTTTTTTTCACACACAGTCAACTTTCAATGTGCCGCCATGAAACTGGCACAGCTGATGGGAATTGTCCAGGCAAATATAGTTTCTGTTGTCGTTGAGCTGAATTGCATTCAGTATTGGGCGAATTGTTTGTTACGGAAATGATGTCAGAGGAAGTGACGCTAGCGGAAATCCCCCGTTGATCTTAGAGAACTGAGCTAATTAGTGATGCGCGCAGGCAGAGAAACTCCAAATGAAATACATTAAATGATAAAACGTGTTTAAACTGCTTTATAAATGAGCTACATGAAGCGACTCAAAGGCACAAGTGTAAAAGTCATATAAATTACAGTCTGCAATATAAAATTCTCTTACAATGTTTTCAGCTGAATAATAATTTTTCCAGAGTTAATCCTGTCGAGAATAAACTGCAAAGAAAATGCCGTCATCATTAAGTAGTAATAAGAGAGCAAAAAATAATAAAAGGATCACCTCAGGCGACGGCCTCGTTACACAGTAGCGAAAAGAAGCTTATTTCATTTTCTCTTTGCACACGCACACACAGACAGGCAGACACACCTTAATACACACACGTACACAAATTAAAAATGCATTAAAAACAAATTGCTGACTGGCCTATAAACAGTTGCAATGCGATAAATGCCATTAAGAAGTCTGGGGAAAAATTACTGCCAAGAATTTTCTCATTGAGATGTGTGAAGAGGTAGTTGAGATGAAGTTGAGTTATAGCTGAGATTTAGGCGGAAAAGAGCATAATCATCAATAATAAACAATGAATCTGAATATACAACTCTTTTATTATATTGTACTAGAGTTCTTTAAGACCTTCCTTTGATCATTGTTTGCCAATTTATAAGAGCCTTTTCAGCTTCACTCTTCCCGTCAGTTATGCTGACTTGAGCAGCTGAATTACATTTTAGCTCAGTTTCAAATATCTTAAGCTTCATCTCCATTTGCATGCGTCTGTAAGACGTTATCCGAGTGACATGTGAAATTTCAAAGGATTAAAAGCATACACACACAGACACAAACACACAGACACACACACACACACATGCGCGTTTACAAATGACTGCAAATGCAAAAAGGGAAAGCAATGCATATATATGCTTTTTGCAAAGTGTTTAATAAATTATAGTCAACTACAAAAACAATAACAACAACAACAAATGCAGCATTTTTCGCTTGCAGCATCTATTTGTCCATGTTCTGGTCCCACATGACGTATGAGCGATACAGAAGCTCAGCAAATGCGTGCCATAGAAAGTTACGGCAAAAAATTGATAGCAATTTATTTAGCTGGAGCTGGAGAAGATAAAAAAACTTGAGCGAAACTTTCAACTGGTTTCGGTTAACAGTTAAAAGTTGAGGCAATCAAAGTTGAATCCGAGAGCTATATCAACTTGCGGCAGCCAGAGTTTCGGCCCGAAAACGTTTAAATTACACAATGCTAATTCATATATTGCACATCAAAATGAATGAAACATGAATTAAATTTCCACAAGCTCATAATGGAATCGGCAAGAATATATAATATTTAAGCGAGCACTTGAAAGTTTTGCCTTACCGTCCGCTCGAAGTTTCATAGAGACAATTCCCCAATGTTGCTCCCATGGCCGAAATTGCCCGAGTATGGTGTGTGTGTGTGTGTGTGTGTGTGTGTGTTGAATGCTTTTGACCCAAAGCCAAAGTTAGAAAACTCGACAAGAATTTCAAATTGATTACTATAATTTGCTGTGGCAACTTTTGTGGCCCAGACATTTTCGGCATTTAAATAAAGATTTGCAAGCCAAACACGCCCAAAGCGTTAGCTAGAAGAAAAAAAAAATCAACCAAAAATGTTAGCCAAAAACAGGCCAACTAAACTTTTCAGCTAAGCAGCAGCTAGACAAGAATTATTTAAAATATTTATGAGAAAGTTGACTTGAAGTCAGAGGATGCAGTTGGAAAATGACGTAATCTGCAGAAATCCAATTGTGATTATTATGATAATAATGATAATGATTATGACTATAACTTTTCCGCTTTTTTTGAGAAATATCTCTAAAAAATGGTCTCCAATCTCTTGGCGAGGTTTGTGTCTTATATGTGCTGGCGATTCATTACGTAATCACGTAATCGTCAGTTACAGTGATGTATGCTAACGTAACGTACATATTGCGTAAAGCCATTGTAAATATTTTTCAGGTCTACATAATTACTTAAACGTCTGTTTATAACGCCTAATATAGATTGGACTTGATATAGATTGGAATTAAATTAAATTTAGGTATTATAAAATGTAAACAAATCCAAAATAAAGTTCCATTTGAGTTTAAGTTTAGTTAAGTTCAATGATAATTTAAAAAAATAAATAAAAAACTACACACACACACACATTAGTTCTATTGCAAATATTAGAATCCCAACTTTTCGAAAATAAGTCAAAAATAAATATTGCAATCGCGCAAACTAGACTAAAGCGTTAGTCAGACTAACTAACAGAGCCTGGGAGGCAGACGTGGCTGACAGTTATGGCAACATTATTGCAACATTTTTATAATAACATAAATTATTTGGCGAATTATTCATTAGCAAATGTTTGTTGAATTTGGCAATTGTTGACGCCAGAATGAGAAATGAGTGAATGGAAATCCACAATGTTGAGCTTTCTAAACAAATGCGGGTAAACTCTGCATTTCATTAGTAAATTGTATTTGGCAATGGCTTTATTTGGTTTGTTTGCAATTATAATGTCTGTTTGTTCGTGAAGTGTTGGCCAGTGTTTACATTGAGGCAAAATAGTTGAAATGTGCGTGACAAGCCAAATATATATATGCAACTTTTTAGCTATGAGGGAACTTAACTTCAATTTGACTAGAAATATGTGTATGTGGAGAGTAAAATCAAAAGAGAGAGAAGAAACCGAACTTCAGTTTGACTAGGAATACATATAGATGTACAGAGCTAGAGCGCAGTCAAAGGAGAGCCATTTATGGCCATTCCTGACAAATGAGCAGCCTCATCAGCGCTGGCCAACATGAAAGGCTGTGTAAGCTGAGCTGGACGGCATTAGCAGCTCTGCCGGAAGGGTCATTATTAGCATCGACTGAGATTGGCTGGTTGGCTTTCTGCTGTTCATTTTAGGCATGGCCAGCACTTCCGGTATTTGCAGTCAGTCGGGCCAGAGAGCAGCTGCCTCCAGTTCGGCTCGCGGTTGCCAAGAGCTGAGCGGAAGCTGTGCCAGCAAACCAGTTCAACTAAGCCCAATGATTGGCTTGTTATTTCACTTTTTGCGGATATTTGGCCGTTTGCCTTGGCTGAACACATACAAAAAAAAATATATATATATGTATTTCTGAAGCTGCTTTTACCAACTCTATTTAAACAGCTTAAAATTAACATTTTTCTCCCCCTGTCCCTGCGCCTTTGCATATATTTAATATAATTTATATTCATAGCAAAATTTGTATTGCTTTACGTTTTAATTAACCGCAGAGTGGCAAAATAAATGACAAAATATCGGATGCTGTCCGTGTCTCTGACAGCTGCAAATGATTTTTCATGACACCAAATAATGCAAATAAATAAGGTTTATTGCAATTTTTTTATGTAAGTTTTTAATAATATATATTTAATTGGCAAATGTTTGTTTGTAATTATTTCAATTTACTGAAAACTTTAAACTGTTTATTTCGAGAGCCGAATCAACAGTAATTGCATTGATTAGTTGAAATCATGCAATAAATTAAGATTTTAATTAGTGTTTATCAAATATTTTTTTATTGCCAATATACATATAATATATTATTGTTTTATTGCTAAAATAAATCAAGAAAATTAAAGAAATATATTAAAATTAAATATTTTACAAATTATTGCTAAATTCATTTTCTTAATTAATGTCTAACACAGCTCTATAATCCTAAGCAAGTTGACCACACTTGATTAAACATTGTAGAGCTTGAGAGCACTCTAGTTAAGTTCTCATAGAAAATTATCCAATTAATTTGCAGTTGTTGGCCATATCCGTGTGGAGTACGCAAATGCGATAAAATCAATAGGCCAAGCAATTTCGAGCAAACACAAAACACATGCTGCATGTAAATGGACAGGGCTTGTGCATTGCATAACGGATTTTCATTTAACCAATTTCTAGATAGACGCACACATGTACGCACTTGGGCAGGTGCTCATTAGTCGGCGGGCAGTAGCTGCAGTCGAACAAATGAACATGGACCAATTATTAAATTATAATACAGCCCGCTCAAGCAGCAGCAGAGCGCTGGGGCTGCAACATCTCAAAGTTTGGCCAGGCGAATAATTAAGTTAGAGCACAGCGAGGGCAGGGCATGGGATAATATGCATAAACACAGACATGTCTTGCAGGCAATGGAAATTCAACAATCTAAAATCCAGGCTTACCCTTGGCCCAGCCCAATCGCGTTGTCAGCTCGCAAATGGATTTTTGGCTGGCTTCCGGTAAAAAATCAGCGGCATATCCGGTGTGGCAAGTGCACTAAATGTTGCCCCGTTAACAGTCCCTTGACACGCATGTCGACATGCGAAATAGCGAAACTGTTTCTATTTGAATACTCTACTCCCCATACCCCCCTCCCTCACCCCTCGATACGGCTTAAGCCTGTCACGCGCTCTAACTGACACTAACATATAATTGGTAAGCATATCCTCGGCAAATTCAATTTATATTACGTTAGATAGTGAATACCTTTCCGCTATTCTGCTTATCCATTACCTGTCCGAATTGTCAAGGTGTTGAATATGCTATTATATATTGTATAAGAAATTATTTAGCCAGAGTGAAAGAGTTCTGACAGCTGAGATGAAAGCTAGTTGAGAGCTTCATTATAATGTAAAATAAGAATTTATATATAAGAAATAAGAGATTTTGGGTTTATTAATATACTATAATTAGCACATTAGCTCATATTTGTGGCTATAGAGTTTTAAATATAAAGCTTTTTCTAATGAGAAAATATAAAAAGAAAATAAGCCTTTGTTTTCTTTCATTTGACAAAATTAAATATATTTTTATTTATTTATTTTATTATTTATTGTATTATTAAAATTTTAAGATTTTAAAAAGTTCATTTGAAATTTTTTTGTATTTATTTATACTCATTTATATTATATTATAATCCTCGTCTTATAAAAAAAACAACAATGGTTCATATAATTTACATATATATTTATTCATATTCGCTTGTCTGGAACATTGTTCAGATCTTGTCACAACTCTTAAATACACATATTCTCTGCGCGCACGCATGCGTTTGGGCAAATAAAACAATAGAAATTTTTGATATTTTTAACTATCGAGAAGTGTCTGAGATTCATCGATAATTTCGCACTATCAATTTGTATTGGACGAGGCATACACCTAGTCGCGACTCAATGCCAGCTGCACCAATGGCAAGACCCTAATGGACGACAAGTCTGCCAAAATAGCCTCGATGCTGTCCAGTGAGGACACCTGCATGATGCTCTCCTTGCGAAAGCTCAATATAATTATGGCGAACAGCGGCAGAATCTCCAAGCTATCAAAGCCAAGTATCTGCAAAGGGAGTACCATCGAATGAGCAACGCCGAATGGGCGAAGGCTTGGGCAAAGGCTTACCAAGTCCCACAGAACTAGCAATTGATCCGGCGGCAAGTGACCCGAGAAGCCACGCATAAGCCATTTGAACACAACTCGGAGTCTAGGAAGAGAAGAAAAGAGATTGAAGCTACAAATACAATTCCAACTGCATGTCCATACTTACGGCTGTATCTGCAGCTCACGAAAGTGCGACCACAGGTGAGGCTCGTAGGTCTGCAGCAGCTTCTCGAACAGCAGGCACAGGCTGACGATGCCCTGCGGATGCGTATTGATCGTGGTCAGTCGATGGCAGTACCGTATGTAGAAGGCACGGAATGTGTAGTAGAGGCTGACGGGCGAATCGAACAGATAGCAAAAGGGTGCGGCAAACATGCAGATGCCATGGAATGGCACCACGCCGGACGGCGGGCCCTCGTAGGTCTTGCCCTTCACCGGAAACGTTTCATACTCCACACAGTTGGCGATCTCCGTGTCACGCGAGAAGCACAGCAGCACCTGATATAGCACGTCCTCGAATACGAAATACTGGTCATCGTTCGACGCCGTCAGCTGTATGTCCTTGAAGACGAGCTTGTCCACAATGTGATCGGTGGTCCAAACGCTGTTGCGCAGCTTCTGCCAGTTCTCAATGTCCTGTTGGGATGAGAATGAGTTCGTTTTATAGTTAAGAATTGAGGAGGAGGCGGAGGAGGAGAGTCAAGGGAATCCTTTACCAACGTCTCTGCTATATTCGCATAAATTCATAAATATTCAATGCACATTTAAGTGCTTTAAACTTAATTAAGCCTAACTCAAATTTAATAATATACTTGCGAATCGTTATTAATGAATTGATTAAACTGAACTCACATAGTCGTGCAGCTTGCTGTCGAGCACAGCCGCCCAAAGGGCTCCACGATAGGGAGCCGGTGTGGCGCCCTTCTTCAGGTACTGCTGGCACATGGGAGCGAGCTTGCTGTCCAGGATGCGCTGGCACTGAACCGCCAGATCGTGCACGCCGTAAGGATCGTTGCGCAACAGATCCGCATAGTGCGTGCGCAGCTCAAACAGATTCTTCACGGGCAGCGCAATATGTGAGAACTCCCACTGAGGTATTTGACTAAAAATAAATAAGAATAAACACAAGAAGTTCTTAATTTTAAGCACTTACTCGCTGTTTTCGTTGGGTCTCGAGGGTCCCTTGAGCGATAGCAAGACCTCCAACAAATCCTTGGGCGCATACACCGGACGATAGTTGGCCAGATCTATGGAATGCAATCGCATATTAGATATCGCTTAACAGATATGTATTATATATATGGCCTACCCATGTTGTAGTTGCTCAGCTCATTCCATTTGGTAATGAAATCCTCACGATCGGCGCTAATGCGCGGCTGGCCATGCAGCGGCACCTTCAGCTCTCCACACATGGCGTTCAGACTCTTTCTCACACGGCGATCCCACAATACGCCAGCACGCTTCAGATAGCTCAATGGATCGCTCTGTGACGATTTCTGAGTAAAAAGAGAAGAAATTCTATAGGTCAAGTCCTCTCACTATCTCAGCTCTCTCCCTCTCAACACTCACCGGCGTCAGTCTGGCATCTGGTAATTCGATCTTCTTTAGGCGACTGCGCACCAAATTGTATATCATATTGCGTATTTCTGTCTCCAGGCCCGCCGCCCTGATCGCATCCTCCAGCGTGTTGCGCATATCGTTCTTATCGACGCTGGCACTGGCAGCCAGACGCTGCAATTCATTATAGATGGGCTCATAGCACTTGGTATTCTTGATGGCAGCAATCACTTTAGCTGTCATATGGTGTATACTACTGTCCTGCAGCTCCTCCATATCTGCTACTTGACGCTCTCGTCCGCTTTGACTCTATGTGTGAATGTGCGCTCGCTGCCTTCCTATAAAGCCGAAAACATTGGCGCATCGAACAGTCGCTAGATTTCTATCGATCAAACTTCCGTCGCCTGTTTTGATTTCCATTTAAGTGTGTATGTATGTGTACTAATACACGAATACACATACCTCAACTTGTAGCCGAAGCAAAAACTTTCAAATGCTTCCTAGTTACGGAATGCAACCACTTGTTTGGCAGCTTTGCTTCCTCGCAACGGACACGCCCCGTAGCCTGACGGCCCTCTCCCATCGCAGAGCCATTGACAACGGCAATTGCCAACGTTTAATTTAACTGCTCAAAAACTCGCATTTGCGCTGACAGTTCAATTATTAATCAACTATTTTTGACAGCGAGCTTCACAAATTAAGAAACATTTTTTACATTTATTATTCAGAGTGAAATTAATCATTATATTTTATATCAATTTAAAAAGTTTTGTTGGAACTCAATTTGTCTTTTACAAATATTTTAATTTTGATAAAAAAAAATTAATAAAAAATAAAAATTAAAAAAATATATATTTAATTTCATTTAAGAAACAATGGAAATTCTTACGAATATATAATTTGATAAACAAAAATTTTTTAAATGGCCAATTGCAGGCAGTAATATTCAGTAAAAAGTCCTTTGGAACCCAATTTGTATTTTACAAATATTTTAATTTTGATAAAAAAAAATTCTTTAAATAAAAAATAAAAATTAAAAAAAAAAAATATTTCATCTCATATAAGAAACAATGGAAATTCTTAAGAATATATAATTTGATAAACCAAATTTTATGGCCAATTGCATGCTAAATATTATATATTATATCTAGGGTCAAAACAATCAACTTATGCTCAATAAATAAATAAATAAAATCTTTTAACAATTAACAAAACTTTATTGATTCAATTCAAGTTTTAGGCAATGCATTCTTTGGTCATCCTTAAGCACAGGAGCGTGCAACAATCCTCGGCATAACGACAAAAAGCTCCCCCTCGTTTACAGCGTTGTTTCATGTTGGCGGATCGAAAAGTCTGTAAGATCTGTAAGAAACAAATTAAATTATAAATATTTATGCAATATGAACTAATTCTATCTTTGTCACATTTTTCATGGGTGGTACTACGATGTTTTTGAATGTGTTATATCTCCAGACAAAATGATCAAGTTGGGATTTGTTTCTTTTCTCACTCAGAGCGCAGCACAGCCCGAAGACAACTACGATAATAATTATTGAAACTTTCATTTTGAGCTGTAATTTGTCACTGAATAGAAAGTTTGCTCTGTTGCGCTTATATAGGTGGAGGTGGCTAGACACATCTTGGAAAACATATGTGAGAAAATTAACGACTCTCATTGAACGACTTTTTATGGGGCATTTAGTTAATGTCAATGTGAAAATGCTTTTTAAAGACCAAACTACTTTTCATTTAGTAAATAAAACAGATTTTGCTGAGGAGCAATTGAAGTAAATAATTTTTTTTTTTACCACCACCAGCTCTATAAGAGGCGCAAAAAATGTCGATCTCTAGTTAGTATAGGCAACAGTTTCGATGGGCACACAATGAAATCTCTCCAGATTATTCTATTTGCTGTGCTGGGTCTGATGCTGTTTGCAGAGGCAAGGCGCTTCAAGTCGTCAACACACAAAATGCTGCCATGGAAACCAATAACAACACCCAAACCTGTAGTGATGAAACTTTCCAAGAGCTTAACCAGAGTAAAACAGAATTTTGTTATTTTCTTACCCAACACCATCTCTCCTACTTATATATTCACAGGCTCAACGCTTAGAGCTGAGCGATCATTGTAAAGCCAACGGCATGGAATGCCGGCTCGCCGAGGAATGTTGCAACTTAAAGTGCGCGATTGCGACTAAGCGGTGTATAGAGCTGATAAACCCCCAAGATGTACTGGCTCAGAACATATATGGTATATGAGCATTGTGCTTGATATACTTAAATAGCCTTTGATATAGCAATTTAAGGAGAAGAGAAAAAAATAGAAAATATAAAATAAAATAATTTGCTATCTTACGTTATAGCTATAGTTAATTCGATGATACGGAGCAGCAAATGATTCAAGTGATCTTCTGATGTGAGCTGATAGTGCCTTGAATGAAAGCTAAGAATATTTATTCTGAAGAGTTTTCTATTC
>NW_022045990.1:97938-112133 GCF_001654015.2 Drosophila navojoa
ATTCGGCTATTCGATCTGCTCTACATTATGCAATTATAGCTCTACAAATGTAACTTTAATACACACACATGCACACATTCACGCATACAAACCTTCGCACACGCCCACTCACATACACGCACGCCTCTCGCCGCACTTTTTCTGGCCTCTTGAAGACGCCGCCAACCGCGACGCATTCACAAAAAGTTGCCACATGGAAAAACAAACACTGCGAAAAACCGAAGACAGCTCATGAAAAATGTGAACAAGAAGAAAAAGAAAAACAATAAAAGACAGCAAAAGCGGAATGAAGATGAACAGAGCGAGAAAAACTGAATTTGCACACTTCACTCTGGCCTAACCAAAGTAACTTATGCGCTTCCCCAACTTTTCAAGTTTGCTGCATATGAGAGGAGTTATGCGGCTGGCCGACACTAGATGGCGCCTGTGGGCACATTCAGTGCAAGGACAATGCCAGAGCAAAGGGAACTTATATAGAGGAGTGGAATGGCAGGAGATGGAAAAATGCGAGAAAACAAATTTGTGCAAACGGAAAAGCCAAAAATTAGAGCAGAGGAAAAAATAAAGAAAAGAATGTATCCGAATCGAAAACAAAATTAAATGATTAAATGTTTAGCTATTGCAGCTAGTTCAATTATATTTTAGGATTAAATTTCTTGAATTTAGATGTTTTTCAATATAATTGAAGCTCAAATTTCTTTTAAAATTCCTTAATAGTTTTTGTAAATTAGGAACCTCGATTGAGAAATCTCTCAGCTTGTCGCCATAGTCAAGAATTTATTTATATACTACACAATATATATGTATGTACATATATATACTTAATGGGCTCTGCCACGCCTCCTGCTCGGCCAAAGCACTGCTGATGTCTGATCAGACAGGCGACAGCTCGAAGAGCCTCAAGTGCCACAGTTTGTGGCACATTTCGTGTGGCAAGCGTGGCTCACATTTGTTGACCAAACGAGCGCGTTGCAATATTTTAATGGGTTGCTAGTGGAACTTGAACATGTCTGAACATGTCTACCCCATTCAAATGCAAAAAGTGCAGCAAAAGTTGCTGCCATTTGGTTGCAAAAATATTACAAATATTTACGGAAAACAAGTTTCCATTAAATTTGACTGTGAACAGAAATAAATCGAAACAAGGCAGAGCTTTGTATTATTTTTTAAATTAAACTGCAAACAGTTATGCTACATTTAAAGTTGAAAATCCAAAATTCTTTAATTTAAATGAAGGTAGTCCTCATCATTTTTTTTTTAATTTTTGTCCAATTGCATAACAAACTATGATTGTACTTAAGTCAAAGACCTCGACAAAACTCATCTGCTTTGATTTCTAACTTTTTTCTCTCCAAATTTCATACTATTTCCTGTTGTTCAGTGTAATGTAAACAAACTTCCTGATTTTTGCAAATTTCACAATATGAAATTTAAAATCGTTTCTTTGCAGCCCCATAAATTTTAACAACTCAATCGAATTTGTTGTTTACAGAGAGCAATCTGTATGGAGAGGGCGAGGCCATCTAGCATGCTAAAATATAAATAATCGAGCAAAGTGTAGTCCAGCACATATACATATGTACATACAAACATTTACATATACAAGTATATGTGTATGTATGTGGCATAATGGGGGAACACGTGCCGGACCAGCAGCCATGGATGAATAAATGTCAAACATTTTGCTACGCATCATTGCCACTTTCCGCCCAATTTTCCGGATATGAGAGTGTTTACGTGTGGTGTACGCACGAGTTCCGTTTTTAATCAAGTGGACAGGCCATTTATGTGCGCTGTGCCTACAGCCGGCAACAGATCAACGACTATTTGCCAAACAACTCAAATTCAATTTTAGAAACATCAAAAAAATATATATACGAAAAAGAGTAGAGTACTTAATAAAAAATAAATATAAGATGTAGGAAAAAAATATACATATACAAAAAATAAATAACTTCAATTTCAATTTCCAAAGTAGATATTAGGCATATAAAATTATTTTATCAAATAAATAGATATAAAAGTGATTAAACGATCTTCAAGTAAAGCTCAAGCATGCTAAGTTCAACTTTATATTTGAATACAATTAATTTCTGCTTGTAGTTAACGTTCGTTTATTAAATATATATATATTTTCAAATACGCCATATGTTTACATATAGAATTGCGTATTTCTGGACAATTAGGCATAAACACATACAAACTACAATGAACTGCTTGGCATACAATGCATACAAATATAATACAGACATTTATGTTTGTTTTCGGTATACAACATTTCATTGATATTTTGATTATTAAAACACATCGAAAATATTACACGTACAAAACAACTTTTCTTTTCGTTTGGTTTCTCTTTTAGATATTTGAATATGCTTCATCGTCAATAGTAGACGTACAATTGGATGTATGTATATTTTTCTTTATATATTTATGTATATAAATTGATTATAAAAAAAGATATTGTAAATCATATACACATATAAAAATCTACAATAAGGCAATTCGCTTATAGGTTTCGGCCAGGGAAATACAATTTATTTTTGCTTCATATATTTCTGTTTCATCCATGCATCTTATGTTTGTTTCGTTTCGTTTGCTTACATGTTTGTTTCATAATTAACATTTAAAGCTTTTTAAATTAGAATTCTCTTACAAATAAGTACATGGAATGTGCGTTACTAACTACAAACTAAATTATTTCGCTTTTTACATCATTTGTTGATGTTGATGCATAAAATTCGTTTATAAATTATAGAATTAAACGTTATGCACTAGATGCAATACTCTGTTTTAAATGCACTTTTTAAAGTTTACATTTGATATAAATGTCCGTCTGTTACACCAAATATGATAATGGTTTTATATGCATTGCGTTTTACTTTCGTATAAGACTTAGTTTGACAGCAACATGAAATTTTGGCAAAAATTAAAAAGCATTTTATAGTTCTGCGGCATTCATAATTTTGACAGGAGTGTACACAATTCGACTGTCTATGGTGCCACTTTGCTTCCACCCGCATGCATCATGACCAGAGAGCCAACCATGGCAACCAGCGTGCGATCCAGCCAAGTAACCGGATTTGGATATAAAAAGCCACCCTCATAGAATCCGAGGTGACCACCATGAGCTACCTCCACGTATGCTGATTTTGGGCGAGTGGCTGTATCGAAAAAAGAAAACAATTATTCTAGTTAGAACACAAATATAAAAAAAATTACAAAAACAAGAATAAACCAACTTTTTAATAATAATTAAAAAATAAAAAAATTATTTAAAAAAAAAGGAAGAACTCAAATTTCTCGCAGCCGGTAGGATTCGAACCTACGCTCCCAGAGGGAATCTGATTTCTAGTCAGACGCCTTAACCGCTCGGCCACGGCTGCTTCTGTCCAATTCATTGCAGTGTGCCCATTTCTATCACTGTTAAAGCACTTGTGCTGTCCATAAAATAACGTAGCATTACGGTAACAGAACACCGGTATAACATTACGATAACAGAAACACTGTATAACATTACGATAAAATATTATGTTAATTAACATGAATGTTAACTCATGATTCGACCATATGTTTCTGATGAAAATTAAAAATTAATTGTAAATTTAGTTTCACTTACTAGCATACTCCTTAATTGGATGCAACAAGTCAACCGGAACCAGGGGATCATCTTTGGCATTTATGTAAATCATTGGTTTCTCAATGTTGTCAAAATAGAAAAGAGACGAGCTCCACTTGTACAATTCCTGTGTCGATGCAAAATTATAGACACGTCGTGTATATGCCTCATCTAGTTCCGGCAATGTTGCAGCCGCTATAATATCTCGTTCGTTGAGATTATGACGTGCCTTCACCTCATCCGACAACAGCACATGACGATGGCGCAAAATGATGCTCTTCACATTCTCAGTCATGATATACAAATAGAAACGACGGAAGTTTTGCCAGTTCAGCAGCCACTTGGTACCCCTGTAGATAACACCAAAATTCAATCAGTAAACGATTCACGAACATGAAGAAGAAAATCGTTTACTCACTCGACGGCATTGTAGCCCTGGCAAATGGAAATGCCGCCAATCACACTATTGGGCTTTTCCTTTTGCATTTCACCCATGTACTTGGTGACCAAATTGCCGCCCAGGCTGAAGCCAACAGCAACAATGCGACTCTGCTGGTACTTCTGATGCAGATGCTCTACCATGGCAGCGAAATCGTCTGTGTGGCCATAGGTAAAGATGCGTGTCGAGGTCACCTGTACGGTGCGCAGGGCGCCAATGTGATTCATAACGGCGCAGCGATAACCGTTGCACTGGGCCAGGTGCACAAAGGTGCGAATATAAACAGATTCCGAACTATTCGCTATTCCCGGACAAATAGCCACTGTAATATCATCTAAAAAGAAAGAGACAGAGAGTTAATTATAGTTGCCCATAGCAGCTTAGTTCAACGCTTACCTTCCTGCTCCTTTAGTGGCTGATACAGATCATAAGTTAAGGTGGATCCATCCTGGAGCGAGAGATAGACGCGCTCACCCAGAGGCCACGGGCAACGAACTCGGCCAACAATGCTATGCAATACGGTCTGAACATGACCACTGAATCCCCATAGACGTGGTGGAACATAGCTGCAAATTGTATAATCATTGAATATTATAAATAACATTTAAGATAAACAGCTGTCAATTCATTTGAAATATATAATTGTCTAACTTAACAGCAACCAACTGTTGCATTTTAACAGCCGTAATAATGTTAAGAGCGACACTTCGCAAACAGTTGCGTATGAGTGCATAAAGTTGAATGCATGTTACTCAGCACTCATAAGCATCGGTGGTTCAGTGGTAGAATGCTCGCCTGCCACGCGGGCGGCCCGGGTTCGATTCCCGGCCGATGCAAAACAACTTTTTTTTCGATGATTTAAAATTTCTTTTTTTTTTTTAGACATACATTAGTTGCTACCTTGACAGCAGCCGAAAATTGAATGACAAATAGCACATATGAAGTTAATGCAATAAAAGACAACGACATCATTTTGCAGAAACACACTAATACGAAAATGTGTCACAGGGGCGTACAAAGCAGCTGTTAGAATTAATTGAACTCAATTGAGCTGCAAAATCAGCGCCATTTCTGTCAGGCGTTCAAAAACGTGCAGCACTCTCTCTCTGTGTCATCTCTCCTATTGTCAGTTGTCTGGTTTTAAACGCTTTCCCCTTTTCAATTACTATCAATAAAGAACTAAGTTGTTGCGCATAGGTTTGGGTAAAAATATTGAAGGAAATATTCATAAATTTGAAGGTAAGTATTGTCTCTCGGTGTACATATGAGAATACTTAATCTGTAAATTATATACATATTAACAAAGGTTATAGTATAATTACTTGATCAATTGTCGTTAAATATTAAAGTATTTTAATGGGGACTGGCTGGGGTATAATAAAACGTTGAACTAACAAAACAGCTGCCAAAATTCCCAGGCAACTCAAGTTTAGCATTTTTATGCCATTTTTTTCTTTTATTACTAAACGAGTGCAAAATATGACGAAGGTAAGCGAATGACAACAGCAAAAATTATACAAACTTATGTATGTATGTATATAAATGTAGCTCTCTTTATATACATGCATAAATGCATGTATGCATGTGTGTATACACATGACTCATTCATAAATTCGCACCCCTTTTTCAATGAAACGAAAAAAAAAAACTCAGAAAGAGCTTTCAAAACAAAAACAAAAGCTATGTAACTTCGGCGCGTGTGGAAGCAGTATTAGGCGCAGAGAAGAAAAGAAAGATAAAGGCAAAGAGAAAGAGAGCGATTGCAAGTGCCGTTGCTGAGGATAATGATAAGTGGCTAACCGTTCGCGTTCAATACGCTTACACAATCTTTGTTGTCAAACAACAGTGGAGGACCGACTGACTGGGCAATGCGCCAAAAACAAATCACAAACAGGTAGCCAAACAATATCGCCAGCCGGCAAAAGAGAGTGGAAAAGTTTCGCCGGTTTAATTGATACCCTATAGATGTGCCACTAGATATGGGGTATATAATTATCGTTTCTGTGTCACATATATAAACATCCAAATATACATCAATATACTGTCATATACGTCTGTATATGTGCCTATCGAACAAATTAGCACTCAATCTAAGTTTTTATGTTGTTCAATGGAGAGCTGTTAACTATTTCAGAACTAGGTACAGGGCATTAGCTAGTATATTATTAATTTGTATGCCCCTTTTGTCTTGTTGTCTTCACATATCTAAATGTATGCATGTACATTTATGTGTAGATACACACATATATATATATATACATATGTATGTATGCTATTTTGTGTGTATACCTATTATTTATTTATATAGAGGTTAGAGATAGTATGACATTAAAACCAACTTATAAAATAAAGCACTGGCTATAGTAGAGGCCCCCAGCTTGTTATTCCTTTTATTCCCGAGCGCCCCTCACCAATTAAATTGATAGTCTATTGAAAGCTACTTACTAGGCGAAGATGTTGCTAGGCGTTATTCGCTTCGCTTAAACGAACTGCGTAATTATGATTTACTCTTTGCACCGTTCGCTTATCGCCGTTTGACCAAAGGCAGACAGAATGGTAAAGTGAAGACAGAGCTTGCTTAAAATTGTCTAATCTGAACCGCAAGCCAAAAGAAAAACAAATACATACACACATATGAATGTACGGCTGTCTGTATACATATGTTTGTATGTATCTATCGATTCTTGGGGAATATCCAGGCGCAAAACTGTTGCAAAAAAAAGTTAGTATACTGTAAATAACATTTATATGTACAATTAGATTACTGTAATAAATTGTTATGTGATTATATCAATTCATTGAAAAGTACTATATAGCGACGATGTTCAAATAGCTCATATGTACTACTTAATTATTGTATAGTTTTAGTAAACCTATACACATGTCAAATATACAAACATTTTTTATAGCTTTTTTATTATTATAGTAATCTCAGCACTCATTCTTGACTAAAACCACAAAAGGTGACTATTTTTACTTATAGTGCTATAAATACTTACACTTGTGAAAAAATTTATATACATAAATACATACATATACATGCATATTTATGAAATATAGATAACTATTGTTGTTTACTTTGATATGAATATGATAACATTGACTCGATAAGTAAGAATTTTGAAAATTAAAAAGTTGCCTATGGCAATTTAACGGTTCTATCTCTATACACTTGAATGAGAGCTATGTGAACAACCGAGATTAATCAAACCATTTAATTTAATTGACTCATTATTGCATATTTGATAATCACAGAAACAAAACCAAAATGAAAATAAAAGTTTGATGTGACTAGAGGCAAATGATTCACTCGCCGGGGCAGCTGTTGTCAATTACTTGAACTTTATGCATGTGACGCGGTAATCTATACGTATGTCTATATACAATTGCATATATTCATGTAAAATGTTCATTAGGGTTTTGCTTGCAAATGATTTAAATTGCAGCAATTATGCAGTTACAAATTGCCAGCGGAAAGTGAATGACACCTGCTTATAACTGAACATCAATGCTAATGATGATTTAATCATTAAACATCATTTCATTCTAATTTAATTGATATTAAAGTATTATGACTTAATAATATTCAATAATATTACCAACTGAATATTGTAAAAATTAAAAAACAAAATTAAAAGAGTATATCTTTATACAATTAAAGATTGTTCTAATTCAATTCTCGCTTATTCATTCCTGCACTGTAATCTTAAATTTGTATTTCCAGTAAATTCCATATCATTGCATGCTGTTAGCTAACATTTTAGCGTGGCTGTAACATAGATGCCACATACACATAAATCAGCTGAGCTGAGCTGAAGCGTTAGGCGCGGCGCACAACACGCAAACACAGCATACACACACAAGTATGTATGCATGTATGTACATACATATGTATGTGTGAAATTTGTCTGAGGCAAAACAGAAAAGTAATTGTATTGGTTTGCACATCGATATTGTGTGAGAATACTTTTTTCGTTCACTGTATTATTATCATTAGCCGAAAATCATATGTTTAATATCTGTGTATCTACTTACGGTTCGCGCAGCACCGGCGCAATTTTGTACAAACAATCGAGAAACTGCTCGTCGAGGCACCACACGCTCGGCCTCAAGGGCTGGCTGTGGACATTTAGGATGCGGAATAGAATGCACACGATTACGGCGACAAGCGTTAAAAAGGCGGTAGACATCTTTCTTCTTTTCTGCTGCTGCTATTTTTCTTGAGTTTCGTTGCTCCGCACCTGTGGGTGTCGCTGGCGACGTCAAGGATGCTCTTGTATCCTTAAGCCTTGCAGTTGCAGTTGTTTCTTCTGTGGTTTGTACGCTTGCTATGCAACTATTTTCTGCACCCTGACTGATTCAATTTTCTGGTTTTCCTAACAATAAGTGCGGCATATGAAATACTTTAAAACTTATGATTTTTCTTTTCAAGTGAACATAAAATGCTTACTATGTTTCTTTACATTTGCAGATTGTTGGGCGGGCTGCAACTATAAAATGTTTGCGATTTACACATACACACACATAGACAGTGTCACTTTTGATGCGGCAATCGCCGCTTTTATTTTAAATTCGCTATGCTGGATGAAAGCGTTGTAAAAAACTGCACTTATAAAATCTTTTATTTATTTCGAACACAATACGATTTTGTTAACGCCAACTTTGCAATAATGCTCACACAACAGTCTTCAGACGTCTGGCACTGTTTTTAACCAACTGAACTTCATGTATACATGTTCTGTTTTACTCAAAATGGCACTACTAAACATTTGTCAATTTTTAGTGCGTTTTGTACACTCGGGCTATATTAAATACGATAAAAGATATTCTGGTTTCAAAATTGAACAATTCCCCTAGCTGGTTTAAAATATTTGCTATTTTACGATTCACAAGAAAATGTAGTAAATGTCTATTATACGCAAAGTGTAAGAAATTATTGGGTACATTTAAGACACCCCTAACTTATATAGCGTGTATACTAATAAATAGTATTAGTTCATTTTTTTTTTTAAATTTATTATTTTGTTATTTATTATTTAATTTAAGCAAAGTATGCATATTCAAAAAGCCGTTAAGGCAACAAGAGCATTGAAATGCAGCTGCATACAGTAATCATCTGTCGATAACAGTTTGTAGATAATGTTGGCGATACATCGATGCGCATCGATAGCTGCGATTCATCCAACTTAGAACACGTATTTGTATAGATATGTGCGTGCGCCAAAAGGGGTAATGAAAAACTAGAGTTCAAGCTATGTTGCTTCTTAGCAGCACAAGTAGACCATTTGTTGCTTAACATACGTGAGTAAGTGGTTAAATTTGTAGTTAAGCTAAATATTTCAACGTTTATGTCTCTATTTGCAGGTTATGTGCGGGCACAGCAGCAGCAGCAACACGGCAACAACGCAAGCAACAGGAGCACCGTTGCCCGGCACCTCAACAACACGACTTAAATATAAACTAACAACAATTACCATTCCGACCGCACCAAAATGATGATGCAATTCATATACCAATTGCTTGGCCAACTCCTGATAATATGCATTGCGGCCTTTGATCTACTGCAACAGCTCTGGCTGCGATTACACGCCCTAGCCAGCAGGTCATATGACTACTGGCAATGTGATCAGCGGTCGTTGCTAAGCAGCGCACTGAGCGGGCTGGAGAAATTACCAAAACATCTGGTGTTAGTTGTGGGCCCGGATGATTGCTATGTGGATGTGGCGTTGCTTAAGCGAATTTTCAGCTACGCTCAAATCGTTGGCATACCCTATTTAAGTGTCTACGACACGCGCACCCAGGGCAACGGCTACGTGGATCTGTCGCTCTTCTGTCAACTGGACGAAAAGCGCGAAAGGTGCTACCACTGGCCATCGTCGTCATCCAAACACGCCAAGGAACAAAAAGTAATACAGAATGGCCATAAGGCTACCCAAAATGGCACTAGCAACGGCTATGCCAGCAACGGTACACATCAGAGGCAATTACAGGTAAGTTGGGGTTAAAGCAACTGATAAAGGCGTTATCAATGGTCATTTGAGCTGTTCCTCAATAAGCGTTCATTCATTTCGCTGGAAAGATAACTTCACATGTATCTAGTATTCCCATGAAAACGCCTAATCAGCTTTGAAAATGTATATTTCTTATCTTTCAAATTGTTAAATTGCAGGTGTATCAAATTAGTAGAGCCGATTGCCATGCGCTAATTGCCGATGTCTGCCACGAGCTGTACGAGAGCCGAAAAAGCGTCCAGGTGCAAGCGATGCTGGAGGAGCGCCAAAAGCTAACCAATGGCATCAGTGCTATGCTAAACCAGAGGCTGGGCTTCGTCGTGCCGGAGCCAGAGCTGGGCATAGTGTTCTCCAGGCAGACGTGCACGTACGGCCTGCTGCCGTGGCATGTGCGCTTCACCGAGTTCCATACGCATCGCAGCGGCAGTTACTTCGATGCCAAATCCTTTGCCCAGGTGCTGTACAAGTACGCGCGCTGCGAGCAACGCTGGGGGAAATAATGTGTTGCTTCTTATGTTCTGAATAAGTTACTAAGTTATGATAAAATTTGATGTATACTAGGTTAAGCTAATTGCCTGCAAATTGTAAACTTGCAAACTTAAGCAAAAAGTGAAAAGACACACACACACACACACACACACACACATTATATATATATTATATATATATATATACGTCTATATATATAAATATTTATATGAATTTTTGTTCGCAATTGTTTGTTATTCATAAACGAAATGTATTTGCAGAGATTTACACATGAAGCATGTTAATTTGAGTTTTGCATAAATATTTTATGTATTTTAATTGTAAGTTCGATTACTTAGAGGCTAGTGTTAGGCATTTATTGTATATATGTGTGTATGTTGTTGCCTGGACGCATCCGGCGGCTCTACATGCTGGGCTCGGGCTGAGCGTGTCGCTTCGACAGCAGATTCACATCGGTCAGATACTTATTCTTCTCGATGTTGTGCGGCCCGGCACTGTTGGGCATGCGCTCGTGTATCAATTGAAAGGAGCTGCGCAAGTCCATCAGGGAGTCGGCCAGGCCCTTCTTAATGTTGGCAAACTCGCTGGACATGAGAGAGAGCTTGCCCAGCAGATAGTTCAGATTATCATCCATGTCGATCATATGCTTCTTAGTCTCCTCCACCTTGCTGCTCAGGCCCATCATTGTGGTAAACGTGCTGTTCACATAGCCGTCGTGGCCCGCCTGCATCAGGCCGAGCATCTCGCGGCTTTGGCCGATTTCGGAGCTCATGATCTCGATGCGATGCCACACCTGCGACAGGGCCGTATCCAGCAGTCCGCTGATATTACGAGTGGACTCCTCCTGCGTCTCCACCAGCGTATCGTTCAGCTCGTTGAAGCGCGCCTTCACCAGGCCCGTGAGCTCCGCCACCTGCTGCTCCAGCAGCAGGCTCACCTTCTGCACAATCTGCAGCGTGCCGAACTCGACCTTGCGCTGGGTGTCCAGCACCACCTCCGAGTTGGTCATCATGATGTTGTTGAACTTACCCAGCGCATCGAAGCCGTCGTTCAGTTTGCTATGGCTGGCATTGATGCCCTTGTAGAGCTGGTTGAGCAGCGTCAAGTCGGCCGACAATTGCTTCAGATCGCCCTGGATGTTCGCCTCGGTCTGCTGCATGTGCTCCGTGGTCTGACGCAGTGCTGCACATGGAACGCGAATAGATAGAAAAGAAGTTGACATCTTTCCCTACCACTCACCTGTTTGCTGACCCAGCAGCGATTCGGTCTTCAGTGCGGTCAGAGCATTGAGTGTCTCATTGTTAAGCTCCTGCATATAGGCGCGATCTTTCTCGTTGAGACCCTGGGGAGCAGCTGGCGCCTGCGCCGTGGCATTGCGCAGCTCAGCCACTTGGGTGCTCAGTTGACCCAGACGTTCCAGCAGCTTCAGCTCGAGCTCATCATTCTTGGGCGGAGCCACAGTGGTGACGGCAGCCGCGGCGCTGTGCTGCTGCAGCTTGGCCTCGATCTGGCTCAGCAGCTCGTCGGACTTGGGCATGCGCTCGAAGCCCTGCTGGGTCTGTTGGGCGGCCTGTTTGCTGTTGTCCAGCAGCTGGCTCACGCTCGTCCTCAGCTGCTTGAGCTCGTCGAGCAGCTGCTTATTGATCTGCTGTTGTTCCTTCACAAATTCATCGGGCAGCGCAGAGGCGGGGGCGACAGCGACCGGTGGAGCAATCGCCTTGGGTCCACCGGGCGGGTTCTTGAAGCATTCGTCATTCTCTCGCATCCATTGGAACATGTGCTCCATGGCCCGATTCAGCTTGTCCGTTTCCGTATTGTACTTCTCCTCTTGCTGCACAATGACAATAATAATGGTAATAATATTGACTAACACTAACGCGAATAATATGAATCCACTCACTGTGATCAACATGGTCTCTATCTGACTGACCCGCTCGTCCAGTCGCCCGAATATGCCGCTCATCGGCTCCAGGCTCCGCTGGCCCTTCTGCAGGGCCTGCATTGCCTTCTTCAAGAGCTCGCCCAGTGCACGCTCTCGATGCTCATGTCGCTCCAGCTTGTTGTCCAGCTGATTATACGAATAGATCAGGGATTTTAGGGTTCCACTTAAGTCTTCATTGCTGGAACCACAATGGAAGAAGAAGAAGATATTGAAATAAATGTGGCAAAAAAGTCTTCATAATTTCTAATATTAAAGTATTATTAGTATATTTATAAAAACTATTTTTTTTTTTTAATTTAATTTATTTTATTATTAATTTATTTATTATAATAATGCCTAATGCAAAACATTACGCATTTAAACATTGTTTTTAAAGCTTGTGAATAAATATTTAAAATTGTAATATCGAAATTTTTGAATTCTTTTGTAATATTTGTGTAAAAATTAGTTTAAATTAATAGAAAAAAAGAAAAATATATATGTATATCTGGTCTCAGAAAATAAATAAAACTAATATTTTATTTTAATTAGTTTGGGTAACAAACGTTATCAATTTTTTTTAATTAAAAATATATATATATACATATATATATTAACTTTTTAATTTTAAAAATTTAGTTTGCTTTGAGAATTTACAAATATATTTTAAAATGTATTTATCTAGAGCTTCTTTGCAATAAAATCTAATGAATTCAAAACTAAAAACTTCACTTGAAACATAAAATGAAATTTTGATTTGAAATTTTATTTGACAATTATTTTTTCTGTTCAACATTACATTCCAAATGTAAGTTGAGAAGCAGAAAATTCTTGTGTCAATCATGAGGAAGACATGGGCCGTTTTTATGGCCGAGTCATCGACAGCTGTAAATGCTGATGGAACTGGGACGGCGGCTGGGCCTGTGCCTGGGTACGTCTGCAATCGCCATAAATGACTTGTAAAGATCGAGATCAATTCTCATAAACATGCGCGGCCCACCCTGCCTGCTAATAATCTACAACTCGGCGCTGTCTCAGGGTCAGAAACCCTTTTAGATGCGTTGCATATTGTATGTATGTGTGTGTGTCTGTGTGTGTGTGAAATGCATTTATGCTGATAGATATGCAGAGCAGCAAGAGTTCCAAGTGCCAAGCAGCGAGTGCCATGCGCCCCGATAGGCAACATATGTGCCGCAAGTTTCCCTGTCGCTGCCCATTCCCATTACGCTATCCCATCCCATCCCATCCCATCCCATCCCATTCCCATTCTCATTCCGCAGGCCATTTGCATGAAGTGTGGGCCAAAAATAAATAAACAAACAGCCGGAACAGACAGACAGAGCCACGTCTCTATCTGCCTCCCTCTCTCTCCCTCTCACTCCCTCTCACTCTGTTTCTTTGAAGGCAATAGTCATTAGTTTTGGGGGGGAACTGAGAGCTCTGTCGAAGGCGTTGCCCTATGCATGCCCAGCATATGGCACCCGGGTCTGGGTCTCTGGCATTAGGCATTGGTTCTTGTGTTTACATCCGAGAACTGTGAACGTCCTGGCGCCCCATTCGATATCTACCACATTTCGCAAAGAAACATTTCAATTTCAGTTTTCCACTGCATTATATTTCACGCTTCGTTCCGAAAATCGGAGGCAAAGTGCGTGCGAGTGTTTGACATGTGTCAAACTGATTGCAGTTCGAATAAGATGTATTTGATTTTAGAAA